>JADLZL010007912.1:0-17123 GCA_015844335.1 Chrysopogon serrulatus
GGATGTTTAGACAGAAAAATCACCTAAGAGAGGATCTCTCTGCTCACAAAAAATAAATGCGTGGGCGTGCCAGTGTACTTTAAGTACACAAAAATAAGAGGGAACACAAGCTTTATTCATATTTATAGAAAATACAAATACATGTTCCCGATATACATGTGCGCTCCATAGCCTGCTGCGGCGGTCTAACTTAAGCATAGGCAATGTGGTCTTCATGGTTCCTGGGGCCTCGGAAAGCTCCCAGTTAATTACCCCTGCGAGTCAAGCTCACAGAGTACCTCCGATTAACTGCATCGGTCGTCGTCGTCGGTCTTCGCTTCACGTCTCCATGCATGGTGTTGGTGTAGATGTAGGTGGCGTCGGCATGATCATGGCCTCGTCGGTATCCATGAGCCGGTTCAACATGGCTATAAGCTGAGCCATGCCCGCCCGTGTCGTTCGCCCTCGTCGGTATCGAACGACACGTGCTTGCAATCGCACTTGCATGGTTGGTGTAGTTCGGATCGATTTGGACTTCCTCGGCAACGTCGCCGTGGTACGCCGTGGAACTTGATTAGCGTGGAGTGTCGTAGTTGCGGTTGATGAAGACTCGATCGCTGTGTCGATGTTGATCGGCGTAGTGGATGAAGAAGACTCGATCGTCGAGATGGATCGGCGTAGTAGATGAAGAGCACGGCGCCTAGCTCTCGGCCGCCGTCTTGGTTGTCTTGTAGTAGATGAAGAAGACTCGATCGTCGAGCTTGATCAGTGTAGTAGATGAACAGCACGGCGCCTAGCTCTCGGCCGCCATCTCGATCGTCAGCTGGATTGGCGTAGTAGATGAAGAGTATGTCACCGTGTCTCCGACGGCGGCCAGCACGACTCTCATGCTTGCACCTTGAAGAGTACGTGTGCATGGATAGGACATGCACCTTGCTTGCATCTCCCTTTGCATGAACGATGTATATGCATGCAGGTCTGTACGGCACATACATGTGCACATACATCTTGCTTGCTTCATCTGATACTTGCATCTTCGAGTTTCTTGTCATGGCAGCCACGTCCACATCGCTCGGACACGCCGGCTTCCAGCAAGCACCCGCGAACACGTACGGCGCGATAGTTCTCGCAGCCCGGCGCCGTCTCGATCATCCGGCTACCGTATCGTTCTTTTTCTCGGCCGAATCCGAAATTCTGGCCAAGATGCATGTGTGCAAGATATGCAAGATTAGAAGAAACTAATTACTAGATTGATTTCTTACTCATGGGAGATGACGTGGAGGTTATCTCGTCTTACTTTTGATCTCCGGCCGGCAACACTCTGCTCCTTGCTTGCTTGTTGACTTGTAGATGGAAGAAGACTCGATCGCAGTGTCGATATCGCAGTGTCAATGTAGTAGATGAAAATCAGAACGCTGCCCTGCCGGCGGCCGGCACGAGACCTCCAGCTCACGTGTAGATGCACACGGCCTAGGTGGTGTGTGCACAATAGCATGTACGTGCATGCATGTCATGCCTTGGCCTTTTGCATCTTTCTAGTAGCATGTACTCGTCCTGGCGATCACGTTCACGGACGGCCTCCGGTTCGATATTGCAGACACGCCCGGCACCAGCAAGCCCGAAGCTCGCCAGCGGTGCTCCGTCTCCCCCATGACGCGATAGTTCTCGCAGTCCTGCGCCGGCGCCGTCGTGATCATCCGGCTGCCACGTATGTAGCTTTCTTCCTAGGCCGAACTCGTAATTCTAGCCAGGGTGTGCATGTATGCAAGATTGGAAAGAAATAATTATTAGATCGATTTCTTACCCATGGAGGACGTGATGAAGAATCCCATCTCCTCTTGCTCCTTGCTTTCAACTACTTGTGCAACAGCCTCCTCGCGGCTCCCTGATCTCCTGGAAGAAACCAAGGCGCGTGGATGAACTCCGGCCGGCGGCGCCGTGCACGTCTACGTGGACGAGGAGCTAGCTTTCTCGCGTGGATGCCATTGGCCGGTTGTTAACTCGCGTTGCTGTTCAACAGCCGGGCGGCGCTGTATACAGGTGCGATTTCCGTGCTCCTCCTATTGTATAGAGCAGCCGAGCATGGTGGCTGCCCTTCCGATGCAATCAGCCAGGCGGCCAGGCAGGCGGCTCCCCTCGACGCGATGGTTCTCGTGGTCCGGCGCCGATCACGTAACTCCGGCCAAGATGCATGTATGCAATATTGATAGAAAGAAATAATTATTAGATTATTTTCTTACTTGTGGAAGACATCGTGGAAGTCATCTCTTCTTGTGATCGCCGACTTTGGGAACGAACGTGCAGCACCTCCTCACGGCCTCCATGATCCCCCGGACGATCGAAGACGCGGACGACAATTCGCCGGAACGGAACCGGCCGGCGGCGTCCACGTCTGGATGAAGACGAAGGGAAGCTAGCTAGCAGCTCTCTAACTCTCACATAGATGGCAATTAGTTAGTTGCTCCTCGGCGCAGCAGCACGTCGGCGGGAGCAGCCGAGCTCAGCTGTGCTTGTGATGGCGGTGGCGTCGCGGCTGCCCTTCTGATCTGGCGCCGTGCTAGGGCTGCCTTCCTCTTGATCTCCCTCCGCTCCGTCATTAGCATCTCCGGCAGCCGGCGGCTATCGTGTAGACGTCCTCCTCTTTGGCGCCTGTTACGGCTGCCCATTAGCCGGACGTCATTAGCCCTTCACGTGAAGGCTCAGGGCCCTTTATATAGGCATTAGCTAGCGTAGGGTTCGGCGTGTTTGTTTCTGGAGCTGGACGCTGCCACACGGTTTTGGTTTGTTGGGCACTAGCGCGATACCAGGAGATCACGTTGCTCCTGCCGTGTACCTGAAGGAAGCCTCGCTCGGTCGTTGTTATCCAGGATGAGCAGGATAGTTATCTCTTGGGATAATCCAAATCAGATGGATCGATCGACTTCATCTCTGCTGGCCAAAAATATTCACCGGTGTGCATACGTTTCTATACCAGTCAGAATACGAGGCCAGCCATCTCGGGGCCTCTACTTCACATGAGCATACATACGTACGTACACCAATTAAGGCCAATTCTGGGAATATGTACGTTCATGCATGCATCGACGTGTATATAATGCTTGCTAGCTAGCTTCTTCCATCTGCATGCCGTAACGCTCCTTTCTGTTCAGCATGCAAGCTGCTAACTGGTAATAACTCATTTTCCACAGGTGATTATTCATTTACCACACGTGAACAATAATCACGTATATGAGACAATATCAAGCCGCCAACACGATTTGTTAGCTTCTTATCTTTTAATTTCTTCTAGCTTCTCGATATAGCACATATAAATATACATGCAAAAACTAGGAAAATATGGTACAAAATCTCGTCAAACAAATGCCTCCCACCAAGTTAAGTTTGAATGCGGAGCAAATTCAAATTTAACTTGGTGAAAAATAATTTTGACTGAGACGGCGCAACAAATATATATATGCAGCCTTAAATTTTGGCATCTTCACATTATAATTCAATTCATGAATTTTACGTGGATATAGGGCACCATCCATCTGTGCTCCCTTCATTTTGCTGATAAAAATATCAAGTTTGAACTAATCAAGCATATATTGCATATGTGTCGTACAAGTTTATTAGCTTTAGCTCATCATACTGGTGCATATACCTGATGCCACCACGTGAACTATTGCTGCAGGATAGGCGGAGATGATCGTCGAAAGTCGCTGCACCAAATTTTGCTAGCGCCTGTAGCTAAAAGGGGCACTGAGAGTCATGGTGTCGAACTTGCCAATCGAGCGAGCCACCATATGATCAGCAGAACAGAAGAAGCTGGATGCATCTAAGATGGAGAGTGTTGCTACTGATTGACCCTTGCGCTCGTCGCTGGAGCTGTTGGTGTGTGCCGAGTGGCGCGCTCGAGCGAGCCACCGAGCCTCTAAAGTAGTTAAGCTGTTAATGTACAACGCCCGCCAGACGGAGCTGCAAGGTTGCCGTCATAATGAGGATGTTGGCGCCTCCTGAGATATCATCTTGGCGTGGACAGAATAATCGGGTCTGTGCCAAGGTCGATGGAGGATGGCTGCCATCAGCTGCGGTCACAGTGCCCATGCCTGTCAAGGTGAGCAACCACTGAAGGGACCGTTGCCGGGGCGACCACCTCTTCATCAAGAGGTAGTGCACGGAACACTGGGCGTTTGCTCATGGCACACGGTCTGTTCAATCGACCGGTTGTCTATTCTTTTATTGTGGAGTAAATATGGCTGTATTATTCACTATCTGCATGGGGATCAGAATATCTGCTCATACATGAATCATCTTTGCATTAGCTGATCACCCATTTCACCTATTTGAGAGAGCACGTGCATACATTTTTCTAGCTTTTGCTTCCCTCCTTGCCCCACTTCGTGACAGCACTCGTTACTAGACCATTGATTCGGAGCTACACCGATTCAATGCAGACGCCACATGGAGTAGCCGTCAAACATGAGCCTCTCCGCGAGCGCAGCTATAATGGTCTTGAAAGAGATACATAAATATATGTGAACATTTTAGCACACAAGAATGACATGTCTAGCAACCAGTAAGCTGTAAACCAGTAGATCTCGTCAGCTCATCTGAAACTTTTCTAGGCAAAGTCTCATCAAATGCATTCATGCATACAATTTTCTTTGCCTGCTATTTTCATATGGCCGTAACCAGCGAGCTAGGCGGTGCACCTTCATCCGCACTGGCACATGTGGTGCCTGCTCATGTCTAGCGTGACTTCCCATCACAGCTTGGCAGGTCCTGCTCCGCCGGCGGCATGCTGGAGGAGCCGATTGATCCCTGATGGCATGTAAATTTGTGTGGCGGCAGTGGGCAGCCGACGTGGCGTCATCCCTGCATTGGACGTCTATTGTTACCACCTTTGTGAATCCTCCATGTGTCCTGCCGCCATACTACCATGGCAGCAGCTCTCTCAAATAGTATTTATAGTACGAGTACAGATCGTGAGAATCGTCAAGCAGAGTCTCAATAAACCCAATTCATTATAATTGATTCATACACATACACAAGAGATAGCACAACCGTGGTTAGACATGTTTGCCTCCGGTTCGAGCGTGATTTTTACCATGGCCCGACAAGCCTTTCTCCGCAGGCGGTGTGCCGCAGTGTCGTTGGCATCGGCCGATCAGCTAACGTGGACGCGTACATGTGGCGATGACTGAATCACCAGCCTAACACCGCCTGTATCGCCATCCCTGAGGAGTCTCCCTGCGCCCGGTTGGTAGGTTACCGTAGTGGCGACTCTCTTGATAAGGGCAACCTTGTCATGGTTGCTCCTTTGGCTCTTAACGTGGACGAAGCCAGAGAGAGGAAGGAACAAAACAAAACAAAAAAAGGAAAGAAAGAAAGAAAAAAAAGGAAGAAGAAAAAAAAAGGAAAGAGAAAAATTGAAAGAAGGAAAAAAAGAAAACGAACCTTGGTTAGCGGTGCCTCCTACGAGAACTCCGTCGATGTCGCGTGCTTGACATCCCAAGGATGGGGTAGGGACTTCTGTTGGGGCCGGATAACGGCATTGGCCAACGAGAAGTTGTGGAACTCCACCGAGGCCGTGTTGCGGCATTGGCCAGCGGGAAGGATGGTCTATGTTGGGCCGTGTTGCGGCATTGTCCAACAGGTAGACATGAAGCTTTGTTGGGGCCGGATAACGGCATTGGCCAACAAGCATGTTAGGGCTTCATTGGGGCCGTGTTGCAGCATTAGCCAATGATGTGTCAATCAGGTCCATATGGCAGTGCTAGCCAAACGGACGCCCTCTTGTCATCTTCGTCTTGCGGTGTGAAATCCGTGTAACTTGACGAAGAAGTTTTATCAACCCGACGAGCCTGTCGGATCGAAGGGTTTCACAACATTGGCGCTATCCGCATTGGCGCACCAACACTGCTCCCAAAGGTGTGGTTTATCAACCCAACGACCACTTTGCCATCGTGGTGCAAGCCTGTCGGATTGAAGGGTTTCACAACATTGGCGCTATCCGCACTGGCGCACCAACACTGCTCCCAAAGGTGTGGTTTATCAACCCAACGACCACTTTACAATTGTGGTGCAAGCCTGTCGGGTTGAAGGGTTTCACAACATCGTCACTACCGCACTAGTGCGCCAACACTGCTCCCGAAGTAGCGAAGCGATGGACCTGCAACACTACTTAAAAATAGCTAGCTTGTCTGGGAATGATCGACATAGCTAGGGTAATGTGATGACATATAGAATAAAATCATTGATGTAACAGAATTGTGTTTGTATTTTTTTAGAAAAAATGTTGGCTCTCCCTTTGGCACTAGCTATGAGTAGCTCGGGATAGGACAGCCAAGGAGCATGACCATCAGGCACCGTTGCATCACCACAGCAACATGGTTACCACAACTTGCCCCGTTGTGTGTTTGAATGTGTAGACTTCTGCTTCGACGTCTCCACTGGGGTGTAGGGAATTCTTGCTTGAAACTCCCTTGCATTGAATTGAACCACAGCCTACTCGCACTCTCTAACATGGAGACGTAGGTATGGCTGAGTTGGTGTTGAGTTTTGGGTAACGGCTGGTGTTGACTCTGCCATTACTTTTGCCGAGGACGGTGAATGGCTACCTCCACCTCCTGCTTGACGTTGAGCTTGATGTGAGCTTGACTGAGCTCATTTAGCAGGTGCTCGGTCACTTCTTTGGAGACCCTTTTTCTTTCCTACTTTTTAAATTTTTTTTGCTTTTTTTCTATTTCTTTTCTTGGAGCTTGCTTCAGCATCCGAGGAACTTGGAGGGTAGCCATCTACCTTTGTGTAGCTAGTTGAATCCCCGCTGGCATTGTATCTTTTGTTGGTCTCTTGTTATCACCTTCCATGGTGGCAAGCGGCTGCACACTTAATACAACTTGTGTTGCACCAGGTAGCCCTTTTCTTGCTCTTCTTCTATAGGCTTCCATGGAGTGTGTGGCTTCACGTCAGGGAGCGCGAGTAGCATGGTCGCCTCGCTGCTTAGGAGTGGCTCGAGCCATCTTCCCACTACTCCAGTAGAGACGAGCTTCAGCGTTTGTCGTATATATGTGTAGCGGTGACTTGTTGTGAGCTTCATCCGCTAGGTTATTGCCTCCGGACCTCCTGGAAAGGCCCCAAGGCAGTCGAATCCTCCGCTGCAACTATCACATTCTAGGGAGAGCCTTTTGGATTGTGTTCTCATAGGGAGGTGGCCAAGTGATGCAATGGAAAGGAAGATAAAAAAAAATTATGCAAAATAAAAAAATCAAGAACCTCCCATTGACGTGGAGCATCGGTTGGCGATGTTGAAGGTGATGCCGAAATGCCTCCTGTGACGTTGATGCTTGTTGAAGGTGACGCCCAAAATGCCTCCGGTGACGTTGGTGCTTGCAGAGGCGCTGCTGCATCCGTCAGTCCAACGAGCATGAGTCGACATCAGAAGGACTTGGCTGGATAGATGGCGCCGGCTTTGGCATAGACGCTACAACTCTGGTAGATGTCTCCTCATCCCCTTTGAGCTTCTAGATGTCATCTTTAGTGCCTCCTGCAGGTAGCAGCAGCAGCCTCATGCTGTCAACGTCGTCTGGCGCCAGGAGCCACTGCCATGCAGCTTCCTATGGTAAGACGCCCTTCATGTCATTGGCTCAGCACCAGAGTCTCATGAGGCCCGACGCTCGTGTTACGAGAGGACACGTTAGTCGACCTCGATGGACTCCAACTGCTGTTGTTGGCTCAACACCAATGTTGATGCAGTCACTGTCCCATAGGGCTTGCAGCTTGCTTGGCACTGTGGGAACGCGTTGGTGACATAGATGGAGGGCTGCAATTGCTAGCACCCTCATCAGAGTATGTCGACGCAGCGCAGTTGTGACATCATTTTAGTGAACATATGTGTGTGGTTTAGCAGCTAGGGCCCCACATGAGTCCTCAAGACCGTTGCAGTGGTCTCTTTGTGTTACCATCTCGCACATATGTGCATGTACATGCATATGTCATACAACCATGCACACTTACATACAGGAGCTTGTTATTAGCTTCAGCTTCCTTTGTTGTAGTACGTCGTCCTCATCTGGATTGCTCGTGTGTGCGTGCTGTTGCTAGCACAGCACACCACAGTGGTGTCTGGAGATATGGAATGGCTGGGAGACTGGCCCCGGCATCGACGATGTGTCTCCATCCGCGTCGCCCCTGCCACTGATGCCACAGGTGGCACCCCGCTTAGCAAGGCACCGAAATAGTCGCCATCTCGGTGCAGCGCACCAGCCTACCAAGTCGATGGCGTTCTCTTCCTTCAGAGCCTCCTGCTTGGGTGTGCTGATGCTCGCCGTGTCGATGGGCTGACAGCACTGAAATTATAAATCTTGTGCGGCGGCGCCTGCCCTGGCGTGCCTCCAGCATCCCTTCCCTAAGTGGCTTCGGTGCAGAGTCACAGGTGTCAAGATAGCCGTCCTCTCATGAAGTCAGTTCTGGCCACTGATGTCCTTCATCTTGTGCCCATATTGTTGAAGCAATGGTGCCTTGATTTTGGAGTGGACTTGGACAGGTATGGGAATGGTACTCTCGCCGTCGGTCCTTGACAACATGGTGGCACGACCTGGCTTGCTTGCAGGCTGACGCGGGTGATAAACCCAGTGCATGGTCTCTCTTGCGGCGAGATGCTTCGGTATGGTGCAGTCGAATCACGCACATATTGGAGCTCCGCCCTCGTCAGGAACACAGACGCATCGAATCAATACTAGCAGGCGCAGTAGCAACGGCGTCGCTGCCAACGTGGGACCATGCTCAGACCGTCGTCGACGGAGCTTCCAGCAAGCGGTCCTTGATCTTCGTGGATGGCGCCTAGTGGGCTGGTGGCTGCCTGGTAGATGCCTCCAGGCGTCGGCAACATGGCCACCACGTGGGCATCGAGCTGGCTTGGTGACCACTACCAGGGCGTCTCCTCCTCCTCGCTCGATAGCCCTTGCCCTCTTGTTGTTGGGTGCACACTAGTGCATGCACACGTGCAGCAGCCAGTAAGGCCTTTCTTACTTGCAGCAGAGTACGAGAGGAACATACATGCATCCTCGTCACGGACAGCAAGCACCATGGGCATGGAACAAACGGCCAGAGCGGATACATGCATGTATACACTGCATGCATTGTAGACTATATCTAGACTAGCAGTTTGATGGCCAGCTCTGAGATGTCAGGACCCGCCAAATGGAAGCACAGCATCCAGCAGGACGCCCTCGTGGACGACGGCAGCTTGGCGTCGTTCTCCATGGGTTGTTGCTCACCGGTAAAGTTCTTGGCGCCCTGGGGACATGTCGGACGGCCTCAACACTATTGTTGGTGAAGCTGGTCTTGCTTGTGCCAACATGGACATGTCGGGCGAGCTAGTGGAGTCTAGCTCGGCGCCGTTGGCTCGTCATCAAAGTTGGCAAAGTCGCTGACCCGCGGGGCTTGTATCTTGCTAATGTAGTGAGGACGTATGACTTACACCACGAGAACACATCGACTGGCACCGATGGAGTCTTGATGCATGCGACAAGGTAGGTCCCCATGTCGGCTTGATGGAGCTGCCTAAAGCGGCTAGTTAGGGGCTCGATTCTGTGAGTCCGGGGCAGAGACCATCGATAGCGCCCTTCAAGGCGTCGGTGTACATATGCACCGACTGGTGATGTTGTCGCCCAACTCGCTGTAGCGCGGAGCCAACTTTAGTGGCATCATGGGACCTACATAAAACACCAACAAAAGAATAAAGTGGCCCAAAATAAGGGCCATCTTTGGGCTAACATTTGGAGCCTATCATCAATAGAGGCGTCCAAAAATAGCACCGACAAGGAGGAAGCGAGAACTTGACGACGACCATTGTTGCGCAGCAAAGATGGGAGGAGAACCAGGTCCCACCGGGCGTGCCAATTTGTTTGGACAGAAAAATCACCCAAGAGAGGATCTCTCTGCTCACAAAAAATAAATGCGTGGGCGTGCCAGTGTACTTTAAGTACACAAAAATAAGAGGGAACACAAGCTTTATTCATATTTATAGAAAATACAAATACATGTTCCCGATGTACATGTGCGCTCCATAGCCTGCTGCGGGGCGGTCTAACTTAAGCATAGGCGATGTGGTCTTCATGGTTCCTGGGGGGGCCTCGGAAAAGCTCCCAAGTTAATTACCCCCGCGAGTCAAGCTCACAGAGTACCTCCGATTAAAAGCTGCATCGGTCGCCGTCGCCGGTCTTCGCTTCACATCTCCATGCATGGTGTTGGTGTAGATGTAGGTGGCGTCGGCATGATCATGGCCTCGTCGGTATCCATGAGCCGGTTCAACATGGCTATAAGCTGAGCCATGCCCGCCCGTGTCGTTCGCCTCGTCGGTATCGAACGACACGTGCTTGCAGTCGCACTTGCATGGTTGGTGTAGTTCGGATCGATTTGGACTTCCTCGGCAACGTCGCCGTGGTACGCCGTGGAACTTGATTAGCGTGGAGTGTCGTAGTTGCGGTTGATGAAGACTCGATCGCTGTGTCGATGTTGATCGGCGTAGTGGATGAAGAAGACTCGATCGTCGAGATGGATCGGCGTAGTAGATGAAGAGCACGGCGCCTAGCTCTCGGCCGCCGTCTTGGTTGTCTTGTAGTAGATGAAGAAGACTCGATCGTCGAGCTTGATCAGTGTAGTAGATGAACAGCACGGCGCCTAGCTCTCGGCCGCCATCTCGATCGTCAGCTGGATTGGCGTAGTAGATGAAGAGTATGTCACCGTGTCTCCGACGGCGGCCAGCACGACTCTCATGCTTGCACCTTGAAGAGTACGTGTGCATGGATAGGACATGCACCTTGCTTGCATCTCCCTTGCATGAACGATGTATATGCATGCAGGTCTGTACGGCACATACATGTGCACATACATCTTGCTTGCTTCATCTGATACTTGCATCTTCGAGTTTCTTGTCATGGCAGCCACGTCCACATCGCTCGGACACGCCGGCTTCCAGCAAGCACCCGCGAACACGTACGGCGCGATAGTTCTCGCAGCCCGGCGCCGTCTCGATCATCCGGCTACCGTATCGTTCTTTTCTCGGCCGAATCCGAAATTCTGGCCAAGATGCATGTGTGCAAGATATGCAAGATTAGAAGAAACTAATTACTAGATTGATTTCTTACTCATGGGAGATGACGTGGAGGTTATCTCGTCTTACTTTTGATCTCCGGCCGGCAACACTCTGCTCCTTGCTTGCTTGTTGACTTGTAGATGGAAGAAGACTCGATCGCAGTGTCGATATCGCAGTGTCAATGTAGTAGATGAAAATCAGAACGCTGCCCTGCCGGCGGCCGGCACGAGACCTCCAGCTCACGTGTAGATGCACACGGCCTAGGTGGTGTGTGCACAATAGCATGTACGTGCATGCATGTCATGCCTTGGCCTTTTGCATCTTTCTAGTAGCATGTACTCGTCCTGGCGATCACGTTCACGGACGGCCTCCGGTTCGATATTGCAGACACGCCCGGCACCAGCAAGCCCGAAGCTCGCCAGCGGTGCTCCGTCTCCCCCATGACGCGATAGTTCTCGCAGTCCTGCGCCGGCGCCGTCGTGATCATCCGGCTGCCACGTATGTAGCTTTCTTCCTAGGCCGAACTCGTAATTCTAGCCAGGGTGTGCATGTATGCAAGATTGGAAAGAAATAATTATTAGATCGATTTCTTACCCATGGAGGACGTGATGAAGAATCCCATCTCCTCTTGCTCCTTGCTTTCAACTACTTGTGCAACAGCCTCCTCGCGGCTCCCCTGATCTCCTGGAAGAAACCAAGGCGCGTGGATGAACTCCGGCCGGCGGCGCCGTGCACGTCTACGTGGACGAGGAGCTAGCTTTCTCGCGTGGATGCCATTGGCCGGTTGTTAACTCGCGTTGCTGTTCAACAGCCGGGCGGCGCTGTATACAGGTGCGATTTCCGTGCTCCTCCTATTGTATAGAGCAGCCGAGCATGGTGGCTGCCCTTCCGATGCAATCAGCCAGGCGGCCAGGCAGGCGGCTCCCCTCGACGCGATGGTTCTCGTGGTCCGGCGCCGATCACGTAACTCCGGCCAAGATGCATGTATGCAATATTGATAGAAAGAAATAATTATTAGATTATTTTCTTACTTGTGGAAGACATCGTGGAAGTCATCTCTTCTTGTGATCGCCGACTTTGGGAACGAACGTGCAGCACCTCCTCACGGCCTCCATGATCCCCGGACGATCGAAGACGCGGACGACAATTCGCCGGAACGGAACCGGCCGGCGGCGTCCACGTCTGGATGAAGACGAAGGGAAGCTAGCTAGCAGCTCTCTAACTCTCACATAGATGGCAATTAGTTAGTTGCTCCTCGGCGCAGCAGCACGTCGGCGGGAGCAGCCGAGCTCAGCTGTGCTTGTGATGGCGGTGGCGTCGCGGCTGCCCTTCTGATCTGGCGCCGTGCTAGGGCTGCCTTCCTCTTGATCTCCCTCCGCTCCGTCATTAGCATCTCCGGCAGCCGGCGGCTATCGTGTAGACGTCCTCCTCTTTGGCGCCTGTTACGGCTGCCCATTAGCCGGACGTCATTAGCCCTTCACGTGAAGGCTCAGGGCCCTTTATATAGGCATTAGCTAGCGTAGGGTTCGGCGTGTTTGTTTCTGGAGCTGGACGCTGCCACACGGTTTTGGTTTGTTGGGCACTAGCGCGATACCAGGAGATCACGTTGCTCCTGCCGTGTACCTGAAGGAAGCCTCGCTCGGTCGTTGTTATCCAGGATGAGCAGGATAGTTATCTCTTGGGATAATCCAAATCAGATGGATCGATCGACTTCATCTCTGCTGGCCAAAAATATTCACCGGTGTGCATACGTTTCTATACCAGTCAGAATACGAGGCCAGCCATCTCGGGGCCTCTACTTCACATGAGCATACATACGTACGTACACCAATTAAGGCCAATTCTGGGAATATGTACGTTCATGCATGCATCGACGTGTATATAATGCTTGCTAGCTAGCTTCTTCCATCTGCATGCCGTAACGCTCCTTTCTGTTCAGCATGCAAGCTGCTAACTGGTAATAACTCATTTTCCACAGGTGATTATTCATTTACCACACGTGAACAATAATCACGTATATGAGACAATATCAAGCCGCCAACACGATTTGTTAGCTTCTTATCTCTTAATTTCTTCTAGCTTCTCGATATAGCACATATAAATATACATGCAAAAACTAGGAAAATATGGTACAAAATCTCGTCAAACAGCGGAGTCAAGGGGGGCTGGCAGGGCCATGGCCCCCTAACATATCACACCAATTTCTTTTATTAATATGACTTTTATGATTTATGTTAAGAAAAAAAATATAACATAGATCTTGTCTTATATACGTATTGATATTCATCTTGTCTTAATGTCTTATATACATATTAATATATAATCTAGATAGTAAAATCACACAAAGCACATCTATACATATAATAAAATCACTCAATCCAAAAGATAATAGATAATAAAATCATCCCTATAAGCATATTAAAAAGACTAGACCTAGTATCTGGAGAGCTTGACCGTAAATAAACATGTGTTTACACCTGAAAAATAGCACCTTAAATCCTAGAATATATATAAGAAAATATGAGCACTTGTGTCTAGTTAATAAATTAACAAAGATGGTCCTCACGAGTCACGAGAAACCTAACCGATTAAGCTGCCTTCAATTTTAACTAATTACTCCCCTCCGTTCCAAAATATTTGTCGCTTTCGCTTTCCAAGAAAACAACTGCTAGCAATTTTTATAAATATTAAGTATCATCGATTAGTATCATAATTAGTATCACTGAAAATATTTTAATCTAGTTTTAAATAAATTTATTTAAAGATATAAATGTTGTATGTTTTTTTTCTACAAATCGAGTTAAATTTGTGGAATGGAAAAAAAAAATGACAAATATTTTGAAATAGAGAGAGTAGCTTTGTAGTTGGCCTTCTCTAAATGTAATTCCTAGCTCCGCCACTGAGCGCCGCGGAGCTGCTGGTGCAGCCATACATGTATACAGCATGGTGCGCTGCACGGACGGGGGCAGACCAAGCAGTGACGCCACGCGGAAGTCGGCGCCCGGCATGTGCCCTCCGGAGGAGTGCGTGCTGACGATGAGGTGGGTGATCTCCGCCGCCGGCCGTCCCCACTCGGCGATAGCCTTGGCTGCAGCCACCGACGCGAGCTCAGGGACGGCGGCGGCCACGATGTCCATCCGAGCGTCTAGGGACGGTGACGCGCGGAGAACTCCGGGTGACCTCGTAGCATTTCCTCCGTGTGACAAAAATAGCGTCTCTTTATACCTGTTTTCTGGCCTGAAAATATAATAGACAAGTTACATATATGCAATAGAAAAAAACATAATGTGTGAATCCTCTCATGCATATAAATAAATACATAATTTATGGAGCTTGTTTTTTAGGCCGACATGGTGGTGGCTCTGGCTCTGGTGGGAGATGCATGATACGGAAGTAGTAATCTGCATATTCTTCCTGTAAAACGCAGTTAGGCGGGACTGACGTCCCGATTGACAAGACTGATCTAATGCAAGGCCGTCGGGCGCAGCACGCATATGCTTGCATCTCCTCAACGCTGCTCATCCACGCCGGCCGCGTCCTGCTGACAAAGGTGACGCTGTCGGCCATCCCATTCCACTTGAGCATTGCCTGCTGTCTATCGGCATGGGCCATTGCATTGCATAGATTGACAAGCGTCGACGGGTATTCCTCTGGGCTGGCACTGAGTCCACCACTGGAGGTATGGGCTTTGGACGACGACAGTGTACAGGCCAACTTGCTTTGGTGGCCTGGGGGTTCAGGTTCCGCACTGAGACTGCGCACCGAAAACCTGTTGGGCCTCGTTGCCATCAAGGACAGAGAAGGCGGTGAATGTCCAGAGTTGGTATGACCGGGATCCTGGGCGATGGTCGCTCCATTCCATCAACGAAAAAGTCCATATTTCGTCCCTCAACTATCGCAAAAATCTGCATATCGTCTTTAAACTGTAAAACCGGATATCCAGCATCCTCTAACTATGTAAACCGTTTGGTTTACCTCCCTCGATTGTTTTGCGAGTGGTTTGAGTGACGTGGCAATATGGGCCCCACAGAGGAGTAGAGAGAAAGAGAGAGAGAGAGAGAGAGCACCTCAGCAGGGGCACACGCATTCGGCTGTCCGTCCGTCCCCTGCTAGGTTGCTTCAGCCATGACGCGAGCGGGCGGCCAGGGACCCACGCTTCCCGCGGCAGGGGCACACGTGCCAGCGACGAGCTCGCCAGCGGCCAGAGGCACCCGCGCTGGCAGGGGATGAGCTCGCCCGCAGCAGCCAGGGGCACCCGCGCTGGTGGGGACGAGCCCGCCAGCGGCAGTCAGGGGCCGATGGTGGAGGGCGAAGCTGCTCGGGCCGCGCCAGCGTGGCCGCCGCCGCTCACAGCGGCTAGCACGCGCACGGCGCAGGCGTCAGTGGCCGCGGACACGCGCAGCAGCCGCCGCGCCACCACGGCGACGCCCGCCGGGTGCGCCGCCACGGTCGCGCACGCGCACAGCTCCGCCAGCAGCGCCATGGCCAGCTCCGTCACCCTCCTGCCGCCGTGGCAAGGTATGCTAGAGGTCGAGGTAGGGGCAGCAGTGGGCGGCGAGTGGGAAGGCCGGCGTTTTTCTCCATCCTCGCTCACCTTCTCCAGCGAGCCGGTTGCGCCGCGACCGAGCTCCACTGCGCGCTAGCTGCGCCACGAGCGAGCAGCATCGCAGGCAAGCTGCGCCGCGGGCACTGGGTGGGTGCAGCGACGACGACAACGGCTGGGGCGCCGGCCATAGCTCCGCCGCCGCTGTTAGCCCTGGGGCAGCACGAACTGCTCCCAGCCCAAGAACACACACGAACGCGAGGTAGAAGATGAACAGTGGACTTGCCGGCGACAAACGCCTGTATGTTGGCTTTGATTAATTGGAGATACACTACTCAAGACACACTTGGAACACGAGAGGAGACTCGCCAGGCGACCCACGCCTGCCGGGCGACCAACGCCGCAGCGGCGACACACACCGGCACTCTCTCTGTTTCTCTCGGCTCAACTCGCACAACGCACACACGGGCTATAAGAAGCCTCACTTACATGCATGAGCAGCAACTACTTGGCCGGGTCTTCATGCGCACACACGCATCCACGATCTCTAGTGCGTGTACATGAGCCACTCACTCTTGCACACCTAGTCATCGCCTTCCGTTCAGGCAGCAAGCCATGCACGTCTACTACTTCTGCATGCAAGCAGTTCCTATCCACCACTACAACTCAACGATCCATCGACCAGAACGCACGCACGCACGCTGGACAACACTCCAAGTCATGATTATCCTAACAGCCGCCAGCTGCGTCGCGGGCGAGCTCCGCCGGCCGCGGGCGAGCTGCGCCGTGGGCGAGCTCCGCTGGCCACGGGCGAGCTGTGCCGTGGGCGACCTCCGCCGCGCGCCCGCTGTGCCGCGAGCGAGCTGCGTCACAGGCAGCTCCGCCGGCCGGCCGTTCGCGCCCTCCTGCATGCGCTCGCATGCACAGCTTGTTTTACCACGTACTTGTGCTCTCATCCGTGCACTGGCCAATGGGCATATGCTGTAACGTGTAGCGGCCATGGAGCACATGTTGTCCAGGGCCTCGTGTTTCCTGTCCGGCGAGCGCGGTGGCGCGGACGAGCGCGGCGTCTCCGGCGAGCGCACGCGCGGCCGGCGGCGGCCGACGCGCGAGCTCTGCCATGCCCAAGCCGCCGCGGGCGAGCTCCGCTGTCGTGCTGTTGCCCCCCGCTCGGGGAGCGCACGGACGGGGCGGAGGCGTGCGGCCACGGCCGAGGCTCGGGGCCAGCGAGCGGTGCTCCTGCAGTCGGGCATGGCGGCCTCTGCGGAAGCGGCTGGGGGCTCGCGGGCGCGGCCTCGTCAGAGCTCTCCGCCGGAGCGGCCATGGCGGGCAGGCACACGACGGCGAGGTCGGGCTACAGCTCGCAGCGGCTGTGGCGGAGGCGCGTTTGCCGCGGGGTAGTAGCAGGCCGACGACGGCGGGGAGGCGGCCACGGCAGCGGCAGTGAGTCCACGCGCCCACCGGTGCTCTCTCTCTCGCCTCTGTGGGGCCCACATTGCCACGTCACTCAAACCACTCGCA
>JADLZL010007913.1:0-24054 GCA_015844335.1 Chrysopogon serrulatus
GAGTACCAAGACGAACCTTTTCACATATACTCAATTAGGAGAGGAAACTTTCAAATCGAGGTTCATCGACTCTCACAAGGACTCTGTCCCTGGCCTTGCAGATGCTTATGCTACAGCTCGTGCTGGTATTGTGCTCTCTGGAGTCTAATTTTAGCATCTCCTTTTTGTGTTTTTGTTGGATTATGAAACTGCAATTCATGCTCATTGCCTCATTGGCAGATGTCCACTGTTTAGGCCTTCTCAATTTTGCTTTCTGCAATAGAATCACCAGTGATCTCTGACTGCTCATAGACCTGCAATTCTGATTTCTACACTAGAATCGCCAATGATCTGTGATTGCTCATAGTCCAAGTTTAAGCTATGGTTATTTATGGAGGAGCTGGGTTTGATACTTTGAATTCTTCTTGAGAATTAATCTGCATGTTAGTTTCTTGTTCTGCCTAGCACATGGCTGAAGGTTATCCTTTAGTTACTGTGTCTCATCTTCTGTGGATATGTCTGTATTTGTGAACTCATTACGCTATGTTTAGTCTGACAGTATCTGCTTTTCCTTGTATTTAATCATATTTTTGTTAGCGTGTTTCATTCTGACTGGTGTTTTACATAGGTCTCACTAGCTGAATGGATTGGTGTGTTTTTTCCCCCTACCGCTACCGGTGCCTACATTGCACTTGACTGAGGCTGAAGTAGTGCTACTTAGAAGAAACACTTTGAGACAATTTTGTAAAGCCGGTGTTGTAAGGGTCAATAAAAATACTGTAAGAAATGTATTGGCCTTTTGGGTGCCATGGACCACTGCCCCATGTGCAAAAGATAGTTTTCTGTTTGGTTTGTAACTTGAGAGCTAAAAATAGATGGGAAGTTGTTGTAAGGAGACGACTTCATATGAGAGGATACTAATTTGTTGTTCTTTCATATCTCTTTTCCCATGTAATATGTATAGCTTGAATATAATTCATTTATAGGTAGGCAATTCTTCTTAAACCTAGGTCTCAAAATCATTTATTATCATTTTTTAGGTTTGTGTTTTTAAGGAGTTTCTGTCTAAACATTTCTACTTTTATGGCGTCTGCATGATAGATAGCAGGCATGGTACTTGTTTGTAAGGTTCTCCATATGTGCGATACTATGCATTCTGGGTTAACAGCAGCTCACAACGGTATGTAGGAGGGGAATTACCGCATGCTCCTACAATGAATGGATGTCTCAACACTAAGTAAATAGAAATTTGTCCTTAAGATTTTGAATAAAAAAACATGTAATAGCATCTTAGCATGTTACTTCTGATGATCAACCCTACTACCTTCCAGACGTCAGTTTCAACCCATGCTTGTAGAAAGAAAATACACATTGACATGAAGATGCCCATGCTTACAGACATGGACCTTATTGTACTTGGACCTTATTGTACTTGTTCACATTGTTAACCCTCGTCAGTCGTGATCCTCCCAGGAATCTTAGCCCCCTTCAGATTATGTGGAGCATTTGACAATTGGCCAAACCAAAAAAAAAAAAAAAAAAAAGATTTGATGAAACTGCATCAAAAAGCGAACAAATAAATAAGAATCTCTACGACTTCTACAATCTACATCTACAATCTACATCTATTCTATCTATCTCTATTCTTCTAATAAAAAGAGTAAAAAGGTTGTTTTGCTTGGTGCGGTAAATATTTTCGGCTCGCCTCTCCCTGCCCGTGCGATTCCACCGCAGGCCCTTCCCTTCCCGAGCGACGTGCGAACCCTTTACTTCAACGATCGCACAACTATTCCTTCCCCAGACGGTCGCGTCAGCCTTCCTTCGTTCGATCCTCACCGGCAATCACGCAAGGCCGTCCGTGATTTCCTTTCCTGGTCGCGACGGCATCGCCTCGCGCCCTACCTCGTCGCCCCGTCATGCTAGCCACCCAGTTCTCCGCCGCCGCCGCTCGTTGCGAGGAGCAGTGCCCGTCACCGTGCCTTATCGCTCCGTCGTGCTAGGCGCCAAGTTCTCTGTCGCCACCGCTTCGCCTTGTCCCACCCTGTTGCGAGGAGTACGTCTCCGTGCCCCTACGATCCCTCCTCGATCTCCCGAAGGTTTTCTAATGCGGTGATTTTTTTTTCTTTTTTAGTTCGGCAGTTACGAGGCCAAGGACGTAGTGCTCTGCCACTACAAGATCGCCGCTAACGTCTTCTCCACGAAGCTGACCCCAGCAGGTCGGGGATCTTAAGGGTGAGTTCTCCCTTCTAATATTTTCATGCAATTAAGCTGTACTGCTTGCTTCGTGATGCCCTTGCTTCATCATGCCATGGCTGTACTGGGGTGATTTTGGGGGCATTATTCTTGTTTGTAGTATTAATTAAATCCTTGCTCAATTCGCAGTATTAAAATTTCAATCTGTAAATTGTTGGATGCTTGACTTTGATTAATTGATACCCTACTATAATCTGCACATGATACAGTTAAGGAATTGGGGATCTAATTGGGAAATTGTGATTATAGCTTACTGATGCCGTGAGCACCTATGTCCGCCAATGCTCCCATTGTAATCTTGGGGCACGCTCTTATTATATTTTCCTTTCCAATGAACAGAAGTTATATTTTCCTTTGCTTATTGTCGAATTTATAACTAAAGCTTTTCCCAGATTTGGCAGACATTTGAGTGGTAACAAGTTACAGCTTCATCCATAGTGACGTACAGCTACTGAATATTTGTGAATTGTGATACTCTTGATGGTTGATGATGGAAGCCCTAGAGAATACATTAGGGAATGGAACATTTTCCTTGTGGACTGGAACCTATATCTGTTCATTCATTGGAGTAATTAGATATGTATATGGTGTGCTGGACTACTACTCGGAGGACATTTACGAAGACGACAGGAAGGAGGTTGCCATTGAGCTGGAGATGCTGCACAGCCTGTTCATCATTGGAGGCCGCTAGGATGCCACGGTCGTGCTTGAAGGGCACGTCCGACGCCGAGGAGGTTGGCCACGAGATATTCACGTGGCTGCTGCTGGAGCACGCGCTCTTAAATCTCTAAATGTAATCTCATCAGTGTTTCATGTGTGATCTCAAGCATGGCTCTGTAGAAGATGGGTTTTTCCATACCTAACAGTGAATACTTGAAGGATCCCAGAGGTCTTTTTACTTATGTCAGACTGAGATGTGTGTGTGTGTGTGTGCGTGCGTGCAAACATGCAGTTTATGTCAAACTGATTTGGTTATCCTACCTGCAGGTGAAGCGTGATTTTATCTGCCTCTATTGCAGTGACAGATGTCAACCCTTCTTCAGTATGGAGATGGCGGAGATGATGAAGATGCTGACCTCGAGGATTTGTATGATTACAGCAGGAGGTTTTGTTAAGCTCAACTCTATGTAACTAAGTCTTGTTTTTAAACGGTCAATGCTTATTCCTGGTATTTTCTTCTAATCACCATGGAAAGATTTCTAAAATAAATGGGTGTTAATTTGTGAACTGAGTAATTGTCCATCCCTTAGCACTGTACTTAGGGAATGATCATACTGAGACCATATTCATTTGAAGATCGGATTACACTGGATTGTAGTCATAATAAACTACCCTTCCGCATATCAGTGTTGATAGGTTGTTGGATGTTTAACAGATATAAATTTGAAATTACAGTTTCCTATGAGAAATCGTCTATCAAACTAGCAGATGACACAACTGATTCATTTAGCTTTATGTTGAATTCTCCTATAATTTCTTATCAACTAAGTTGGTTGTTTACTCTTTGTAGTAATTGGAATTGCTTTTGCTCGCAGTGCCATGACACATCAGTCAATCAGTGAAGAGTTAAAGGCTGAATCGTGTCAAAATTTACTTATTGCTTTGTGGCAGCACTGAACTTTAAAAAGTACAAATAAAAAAGAAGAAATAGTCATCAGTTCCAAAAAAAAAAAAATATAATCAGGTCATTTTTTTTGTTCTGTTACTTCCTTTTTGCTGAAATGAGCCAGCATGTTGTTTTAGCTTACTTAGAGATCAATAGCTTATTATCTTTGGTATTTACAGACTATAGTAGATTGTTTGGTTAGGATTTGCTAAGGAGTAGGACATTTTGTCTATCCTTTTCATATCAAATCAATTGTGCATCATTATTAAAAAAAGTTCAGTTGTGCATCTTTGTCTGTTTCATATTTTCAATTATCACTTATATGTGGCTTGTAGCTCTCCATATATAACTATTGATATTAAAACTAACAAAGGTAGGTTTCACTTATTATCTATGCATTCATTGATTCATTCCAGTAGGAACACTGCTCCTTTTTTTTCAATTATGCGCCTTATTTTTGGATTGTCAAAGCGGTGATCTTATCCTGACTCTGATCCAGTTCATTAATCTTTCTTAGGTAAGTAATCCTAACATGGGCACCCCTGCTTTGCTGGATCAAATTTCCCTTTTCATGATGTGAAGAACTAGATGGATTCCCCGCGCGTTGCTGCGGGATGCCTTGTGTATATAGAACTTAAAGAATGTTGGGATCACTAAGAAAATTTCTATATTTTGCATGGCATCAAAATTATTACACCGAATTAAACATGAAAAAGAACTTGCTCAACACTAACAATTTTGGCACAGCCCACGATCATTATATATGATTGCCTTGTACACACATGGAATGATCAAGTACATATAAGAACCCCAACGGTTAAAAAACCAAAAGATTGGCAATTCATTATCGAGCAATCCAACAGGCATCCATCAGGAATTTAGTTAACATACATGATTTCTCACCATTCCAGCTCTTATTGAATCATTAGAAACAACTTCAAGTTTTTCTTTTTTTTACCCAAAAGAGAGATCTTATTTTGACTGAGTATTTTACCGTGCAAGCCTAAAAAATACAACGTCTGAATGAAAGGGCACGTTGTCCAATGTGAAGGTGGAAATAGTAGTATGTGATTTGATATCTATCTATATATTTTTAGATATAACTGTGTGTATGTATATGGTTGTAAGGAATTGAAGTAGGGGAAAGGGAAAAAAAATACCTAGAGGCTCAATCTCATTAGTTTGTCTGCTTTATCATAGTGTCAAATTTGCAACCATATATTTTCGGAGCTTTCTCAACGAAAGTAGGCAAGAAACTTAATTTACCACCAAATTGGAAAAGAAGCAGTGCATGTATACATATTTTGAATGCATCAGAAATAAGAAAGTACCTGTACTGTAAGACTGTTGATGTCTCAGTTCTGTAGGTACGCAAATTGACCAAAACTCCAAAATAGTGAAGGCAACGACAGAAGGCATGAACTTCTGAAGTAAGCCCGATATGACCTTAGCTTGGAACTGCTCACCCACATATTTGCTTGTCGATTGCAATTGGAATATATCTGTGGTAATCATGATCTCACCTCAAGAGTGACAGAGAGGAGGCCTTGACAGCAGACTCTCATTCATGGTAGATGGCACTGATGTAATCAAAATAGATGAGGAACCATTCCGAGGGGAAAATGTGATAATACACGGTGTGCACAGGCTTGGGTGATCATCGCCATTTTCTTGGGAACTGAGAGCCACTCCAAATTTTGATCACCATGAGATGATCCAATCAATCGGTGCTGCGATTGCAGCAGCTAGCAGGTGGAAGCCTTTCCATGGTGAAGGAGAACCGAATGCGATGAGAGGTTCGACGAAGCAGAGCAGATTGCGCCCTCCTGTAAAGTCAAGGCTGTCTTCTGCTTCATTAACAGATCCACACGGTAAGCAATTTTCAGATCAGCTAGCCATGTCATGCTGGTGATGATTCTGCTGACATGTTTCTAAACACTCTTACTTCAATTCGTGCAGTAAAAAACAGCAGGAAATTCCACACGAAGTACTTCAATTCGTGCAGTAAAAACAGGAAACAAAGCAGAAAAGAATTTCGCATGAAGTAGCACTATGTAGAGGATTAGAAAATTGCGGAGTGGATAGAGAGCAGACAGGCACACGTACCAGTGGATGCGCCGCTCGGCACGGCCCATCTCGCGAAGCTGCCGTCGCTGAGGCCCACGTCCACCAGCGCACAGCCGCACAAGCACAATTAACACAGATTTTTCATCAAACGAAACAAAATCTGAGCTCATCGACATAGCGACGCGCCGAATCCGAACAGAAAACCAAATCCACATCCCCTCGATTCGAATGACTGAGCAAAATGCACGCACCTCGACGGTGGGGTTTCCACGGCTGTCGAAGATCTGCCTCGCCTTCACCCACGTGATCGTCACCGCCATCTCCTCTCCTCGCCGGATCGAAAGGGCTCGCTGCCTGCGTTCGCGTCTGCTCGATTTTGCCTCTGCACTCGAATAGGGAGGAGCGCCCGCGGCCAGCCCGGGCTATTTGTAGAAGAGGCAGTGGAGGGATGGCGCGGGGCCGCACCTGGCCTTTGCTTGGAGGAGGGGAAGCTCTGAAGCCGCCGCCGCCGCCGCCGCCGCCGCCGCGCCCTTGGTTTCCATGGACCACGGGAGCATATTAATGATCATTGGCAGTTGCAGAAGCCGAGCAGATGTCACGGAGACGAATTGTTTTGGACTGCTGCGAGTTGCTTGCCCGCCTGTTTCTTCGGTGGATAATAAAGGTCGTGAACTCACTGATCACGTGGTGTCAGTTTCAGTAAAGACTTTTGGATGGAATCGACGGATAGATTTGGCATATAGTAACACTAAGGATGACGTCATACCTGAACTTTCAACCAATCAAGAGGCAGAGAAATAGGTTAGTGGGGGTTAGGATTATAGGAGTTATAGATGGGAAATCAAAAGCGGGAGAGATCGATGAAAACAAATGAATTTGGTTGGAGCATCTAGCACCTGCTTGCTTACTTGAGGGTGGAACAGCTGTGTGTGTGTGTGTGTGTTGGGGAGGGTGGGTGTTAGCTCGCAGCTACTTGTTTGAGGGGAGGAATAATAAGGGACAGTTAGTAGTAGTATGTGTTGTCGGTCTACTGCCATTGCTGCATCTCATTTATGACTATTCTTTGCTGTAATGGATTTTTTTCAATGGAATATCTGTTTACTGAAATCAGTTTCATTTTACCTTCTGATATCTGCAAACTATTATTAGTTGTTTAATTTTTGCAGCTCAATGGTGATAAACCTGACACGAGCACATTTTAAAAAGGAGGATAGCCCATTTTTAGCTGCAAGAATTGTACTGATATAAGTCTTCAATTGTACTCTAATCACAAGTGAGGTTGTAAAATGTTAAATGAGATCCTTTAATTAGGAGCATGTGCCTTCATTTGCTATAAAAGTTCGAGGATCTATTGTTTAGTACAATTCTATTTGATCTAAGCATATTTAGTAATTTTTGTTGGTTCCAAACTTCCAATCACAAAGGGAAAAACAAATATTTTGACAAGCATGTAATATTGGAGATTTTTCTTTCCTGCCAATGTAAAAATCTTATCTTAGACGTATCACAAAAATATCTATAAAATAGAGTTTGTGAGCCTGCAATGCCACACTCTCTCTGTAACTGTGTTAATTCCACAAATTTTGTTTTTTGGAACTTTGTTTTTTTGGATTAAATATGACTTTAACGTCCGTATTTAATGTCATGATATTATTATTTTATTGTGCGATCATTGTATTTTTCGTATAAAAATCTAGCTGTCCCGTAGCAACGCACGGGCATGCTACCTAGTAAGAAAAAAAAAAGACTCCTCACTCTCCAGCTGCTGAAACCACCTGGCAATTTTTCTCATTTGTTTGGAAAGATATTTAAGCTCAGGGAGGAATGAATCTTTCCCACTCGTTCATTCGTTCGGTATACAGAATTCAAGGAAAACACTAGGAGACATGAAGGGAGGGGAGTCGATCGATCGTCGACCGCTCATGCCCACACTCGCTTCTTTGGGATAAGATCGAGCGTCTTGACTTTGTCTATCCTGGCGGCGACGATGTAGTCGTTGACGGTGAGGCTGTCGCCGGCGGCAGAGGGCGTGGAGAGCTCGGCCGTCACCTGGTTGGGGGCCTCGAACACCAGGGCCGCCGGTGCGTGGTCGGCGCCGTCGAGCGCGGCGTTGATCCTGGCAATGAGCTCATGGCCGCAGGGCTCGTCGCGCACCTTCCAGACGCACTGCAGCCGCGCGGGCCGCTGCTCGTCGCCGTCGCCGTCGCCGTCGGAGAGGACCAGCCTCCAGCCGACGACCTTGAAGAGGAGCTTGCGCGCGTCGTCGAGGGAGAGCGGCTCCGCGTCGGGCTGCAGCGGCAGGTTCGCGAGGGAGAGCGCGGAGAGCGTGGGGATGAGGATCTGGTGGAGCGTGTCCACGTTGCCCAGCACCTTCTCCCCAAACTGGCTCTCGATCTCCTCCGGGAAGGGGTCGCGCGCGCCCAGGTCGCCCAGAAGGTCGGCCATCGCCACCACGCAGCCGCGCGGCCTCCTGCTCCGGGGAGGCCGGAGGAAGCTTGGGCTGCTGTAGCGGCATGTGAAGGCCACGGGTGCGGCTGCTGGTGCTGGCGGGGCGAGGGAGAGCCTGAGCGCCATTGGATTGGGTGCAAACGGACAACGGAGCAATGGATGGCTGGCAGTGGCGGTACTAGATGGGAATGGATAGTGGCACTCCGCTGTCTTTATCTGTTAAACCTCTTGTCATCTTCCTCCACCTTCCAGTCCCTTCTGCAACTCCAACGCCACTCATTCTGTCATCTAGTAGTACTACTTCCTGCTTCTACTCGCTGTGCTCTGGGCTTCTTTCTGGCTGGGAGCCGTCGAGCCCTCATGTGTGGACATCAATCCAACAGATTCATTTGTTCAATTCTGATTTCTGAATAAATACATACATACACAGTCACTTGCATATCACAGCACTGATGATATTTGAGGGCACATAAACATCTTGTTTAAGTAGCATATTATACATTACTCCAAAGTGCAGTTCAATTGCTTGACAAGCAAGTACAGTACAGACTGAATAGGTACAATTCCACAATGCTTTAGAAATCCCCACTACACATTATCCAGGAGGGGACTTTTGACATATACTGTATCAGAATCCAGGTGTCCAATATCATGACGTCTATTTACAAAACCATGCTGTCTGTTACATGATGCTATAGTATCATATTTGCACTACAACACCAAGAGGTAGGCTCTCTTACCACGTTACAGAAGAGCTCTGATTCGGCCACAGCTCAATCAGAAGTTCAGAACGAATGACGATGTGTAGTTTATGGGCAGACTGGAACAATCTACTAGAGCTCTGATGATAAACCAGAGGACATCGAGGCCCTGCTGGTGAGAGCAGGCCTCATCGTCACCAAAGCAGATTCATTTGCACCAGCTCTCAAAGCAATTCGACCGGCTTCCAGGAATCTGGCCACAGCATCCTCTGCGTAGCGGTTCGCTTCCCCGACAGTCATGGTCCTGCCAATATCTGGGTATGTGTTCAATACATGATCACCATTAAGCTGCGAGGCAAGTTGAATCAACTCCACTTGAAATTCCGAGAGAGATGAATCTTCCTTAGGACCAAATGGTCGCAGTGACTTTGTCACCTCTGGGAGTTTCTCTGTTTGGGAGAAAAAAGAGTATCTAGTTAGGACACTAGTCAAATTTATCATTCAAATACAGCTGTCCACATGAACACATCTACAGATTGATACTCCAGGAGCAGAACATGCTACAATATTAGTTGACCTTCGTTTTTGTTAAAAGTTCATTGATGAAGTGCCGAGTGGCAGGTATAGTGCTAAAAATGTCACAATTGTTATTCCACTGGCATAACATGTATACCAAACTACCATAAATACATACCTGGACAGTCAGTTCTTGGTGTTTTCGGATTTTAAAGTAGTTCTCAAAGGTCCCAGCCCATGCGTCTCTCTTTGTCAGAAAGTTAGAATGTAAATTGAATAGCTTCTTTACTGTTGCAGGAATGGATGAATGCTCATATTGTGAGGTATCCTGTGGACCATTTGGTTCATGGATCACTGCAGAAATGAAAAGTAAGGTGTGAATTCTGCTGGTGAAAACATGCAGTTCAATATTGGAAGCATAATTTTCTGATGAATAGGTTCAGCAAATGTTTAAAGTTCCTAATTTTGTTAACACTAATATAAGGATAATCAAGACACAGAGATAGCATAACAATAGCATAAAAGGCAGCTCAGTCCTCTTTCATGAGAATGGTCGCTGAAATGCTACTTATATAAGTTATACCTAACAAACTCCCCACATGGATTATTGATTGCCAAACATATAGGATGCCCCCACCATAACACAAGTCGATGTAGGAAGTCTGAATTTTATTCACATAGTTGATAATTTCTTTGCAGTGCTACTTCCCATACATCTATTAAACCTGGAAGCTGAAAGACTAAACTTATTCGCTCATCAACAGCTACTAGGTGCAGGAAAATTACAGCATCCTCTACACTGAATGTTTATAAGAATCCTATGACATCAAAATATTTGTACTATCACTTCAATCAAATAAAACACAAGATGACCTTTGAAAATTATTTCCTACCTGTAGCTAATTTAAATCAATAGTACCTATTGCCAGGCATCAAATCAAATGTTCATAATTCTATTGAACTTTTGTTTCTCAGTGTGACATGCTTTACTGGCAGGAAAATTAAGAATTCAACTCAAGTACTCACCAGTGCCCTTCTCGATCCAAGGTGAGATGAGAAAGGTGGGAACACGCACCCCAAGCCGTTCGAACTTGAAGTAGTATGGATCAGGCCCAACTATTCCGTCAGGCTGGGGCACTCCGACGACTGGCGTAGGTACATGGTCATAGAATCCACCATGCTCATCATATGTGATAATCAGGGCCGTCTCGTTCCACTGCGGACTGGCCCTCAGTGTCTCATACACCTCTTTCACGAACCTCTGGCCCCTTGCCACATCATGCGATGGATGATCATCGTTTGCTGGGAACATCTCGCAATCGAAGTACCTCTGCTCAATCACCACATAATTTGGCAGCTTCCCCAACTTGGCGTGCAGCTTGAACTTGAGGCTGTACTGGTGGAACTTGACGAGGTGCTTCAGGCGGCGGAGGCTCTGGTAGAAGAGCGTGGCTGGGATGTTCTGGTAGTAGATACCAAAAGACAAGCCGTTCTCCTCGAGGCTGTCAAAGATGGTCTTCTGCGGGAAGCCATGAATGAGGTCCTTGCGGGCGTTGAAGGTGAGGCCGTGGGAGGTCGCCGAGTGGACGAACAGGCGGTTGGGCTGCGTGGAGGTGGGCACGGAGGCGAACCAGCGATCGAACACGGCGAACTCCTCGGCGAGGGAGGTGTAGACGGGGACGGCGTCGGGCTTGAACCCGCTCATGACGTTCTGCGGCATGCCGAGGCCCATCCCGCGCGCGTTCTGGGCGAAGCCGGACATGGGGGGCGGCACCGCGGAGGTGTCGGCGGAGCCGAAGATCTGCTCCCGGATGTCCTCGAATCCGTGGCCGGGGTCGGAGTCGACGTACCCGGCCTCATCGGTGACGAAGATCTCCGGGGAGGAAGGGTCCGAGGCGTTGAGGCGGTTGGACTCGCGGCCCGTGAGGCCGTCGATGTCGGGGCGGGTGCGGCGGAGCCAGCCGAGGATGTGGTCGAAGCTGCGGTTCTCCATCACCACCACCACCACCGTCTTGACCGGGGAGTGGATCTCGTGCTTCCGCCGGCGGCGCTTCAACCCGCGGTGGTGCGCGTCTAGGCAGTGCCCGGAGACGACCAGCGCTAGCAGGAGGAGCGCCACGAGGAGGCGCGACCCGGGGTCGCGGCGGGCCGCGGCGGCCATCGCGCCGGACCGGGGAGCTAGGTCTTCGCCTTCGTCGGCGGCGGTGGGGGCGGCGGGTAGGGTAGGTGCGCTTGCTGTTCAGTTGAATTGATGAGCTCTCTGGATTATTTTTTTTCTGTTTCAATTTAAGCAGTTGCTTTGCTTTTGCGTGCGGTGCGGCCGGCGGCGGCGATTTTTTTAATCCTTTCCAATTTTACCCCGTGGGGGTTGGGGTTGGGAAGGTTGGGGTTGGGAAGGTAGTTAGGGAAAGCAGACAGGTGGGTCCCGTTAGGTGCCGTCCGTGGACCCACGCGTCATGGGGAGGGAGCTCGAGCACGGTGCTTGCCGCGACCCGCGAGGCGCGCACCAAAGCTTTGTCAGACCATCTGCACCGCGTACTGGGAAGGGGAACGGTAAAGCGTTTACCGTTTGCCACGGCGGACGGAGCTGCCGCAGCGGGGTACGCCATTGGGAACGCTTACGCCGCACGGTATTCCTAGCGCGTAGCGCTGGGAAAGATTCGGAATGCGCCGCGGGCGCAGCGCGGGTCCCGCGTGGCTCGCGGGCGGGAGAGAGAAGGGCCGGTTCGCGGTCGCCGCCGCTGCTCGCCCAGGACCTCCCGGGGATGCAGAAGAGAGAGGAGGCGTGGGGAAGGAGAGAGAAGGCCGCGGGAAGAAAGCGCCGCCGTCATCGTAGCTCGCGGGCCGCGCTGTCCCCGTGATCGGCGGGGCTTGCGCCGCGCCGCCGCGCCCGGTGACGGCGGGTCGGGCCGCGACGGCCTAGCCCCGTGTTCGCTTCGCCCAAGGCCGGGTGCCGGCGAGACGCCGCCCACGCGAGGCTTCGCCCGCCTGGCCGTCCAAGGTGGACGGAGAGAGGAGGAGCAAGCCATGGGGAAGGGAAGGAGTTGTCGGGCCGGGTCTCCCGTCGAACTGACCGCCGCGTGGGCGGACGGCGCCGCCGCCGCTTTCCTGCTTGGCGCTGAAGCGCCGCGATCGCTCTTGCTGTATTTGCTCTGTCCTCCTGCCGCTGCCGCGCTTCACCGTGGATGGGGGAGAGAGAGAGAGTGGATGGGGGGGGAGAGAGTGGGAGGGGGGCTGGTGGGATTTAATTAAAATACCCATCAGTGGGCCCCCACGTGTATAGAGTGTGATATAAAGTATGGATGAGTGCGGAGAAAAGTAGTATAGAGTAGAGAATATTGATGACGGGATGTATAGAGTAGAGAAATAGAGTTCGATGAGTGCGGATGGCCTCAGCGCATTTGAGACAGAGCGGTGGGACCACTAGGTATCTGGTCCCACCGGTCATTGGGGCATTAGGCTGGCTGTTTTTGGTTGACGGCAAATGATCTTTACCGGCTGGGAAAAGCATATGCCACGTCTCGAGAAAGAATTGTGCTCACTGCAGATTCTTTTTTTCCTCATGGACAAGAGCCACACACGCTTGCGTACTTTGAATTTTGACCGACTGCTCTCCCGTATTTTAAACGCAAAATCAGCATCGATAGTGTTGATATTTATCTGCTTCTGCACTGGTCTTTGGAGATTTGGTTGCAACAATTGGTTTTGTGTTTGCCTAGAAATTTACTGGCAGAGTGCTCCTGACAGATACTTGGTCTGTCTAATAATACATGGTGTGTTGAAGCATTTAAGAATTATATATCAAAATTAAGGAATTTAAATAAAGGACAAAAGGATATATGTTTGTATCAAAATTATATGCTATTGTATATCTTCACTTTCCTTTTTTGTATAAGTAAACTAATCGTGTACACTTTTATTTTAATGTGGAAGACAGACACAATGTGAATATATGGAGATTCTGTAAATTAGAAAACCAAGTTAGAGGTTACGTGTGTGTCTATTGTAGACTTACATCGTGTTTGGTTTGAAGATTCTATTGGTTTGGTATGGACTGGTCCAGCGTCTGCTCGTCCGGTACATCACATAGGGATGGCATAGTCCAAAAATCTCGTTCCGTTGACATCTAAGAGTGCTATACACGGAATGACTTTCATGTCGATAGGTTTCATTACATGACGTGAATCAAATACCAACGATAGGTTCGGCATTATGTTTAGATGATCTATAATGGGTTCATGAGGTAAATCAAATACTATGCTATACTATGTCGGAGTAAGATTTTTTTTTTCCTTTTGTTTTCTCCCTCTGTATAGAATTTCTAACACATGTGAAGGTGCCCCTAACAAACAAGGAGTAGAGTTGAAGCTGAAGCAGCTTTAAGTTGGGGAATTGTTCTTCTGTTCTCTTCGCTGGCCTTTCAAGCAATTCCTTGTCCATGGCAACAATTCCCTTTTATTTTTTACTCTCTAGCGTTTGCTTTGTATGCACATATACAACATGCTAATAAATATATAGTATGAATTTTGGAAAGCCAAAAGCAGTTATAAATTGGAGCGGCGGTAGTAGTAAAATTGCCTATACGAGTAACGACAACAAAAAAAAAGAGTATGGAGACGTGAGATTCCCCAACAATCATCCGGACAGATGATCAATGCCAGATTGCCAATCATAAGGCGGGCCCACTCGGTGCTGCAGACCGATCGGCACATGTATACGCCTGACTGGCGGCATGCTCTTCTTGTCTGTACATTTTTATATGCGAGCAATAATATTAGTAGTAGCTTTCAAACAAATAATATTAGGGATAATATTACTACTAGCATATGTCCGCAGTATGATTTCTTTTTTTTTCCATGCGATGACGATGGCCAACCAACCGTGCTCACATTTTATCCGGCAAGGCAATTGCCGTGTGGTAGAGGATTAGTATACAGGTTCAAAGGATCATCGTGAAGCATATGCCGAGCCAGATCGACTTCTGAATTCTGATAAACTAGTGCAAAGCGCGCTCCTGCGCGCCTAGCAACGCCAGTTGAGTATATGTGGGGTAGTTCTTGTCGAAACATTATATGTATATTTTCATAAAAATAGTACATAGCACGCACCCTTGCGCGCGTCGTGAGTTTAAGAGAGATGTATCGAGTTGAATGTACATATGTAACATATAGGAAAGCTGAATTCTTTTCATGTAGGTCAGAGCACTTGCAAGAGGGAAGCTGAAACATTTTGTTAATGTAGATCAGAGCACTGGCATTACAGATACTATTTCACTTGCAAAAAAATATTAGACAACATATTAGGAGGAGGTTGGGTATATACTTTTACATTAAGCGATTACATAAGTCTTAACAATGTTCTGACCTCATGACATAGGCTGTACTTTACACATTGCATAACATATATCACAGACTATCTTTGTGGCATGATAAGTAGCAGTGTTGTCTTGCACATAATTATACATATTTTCTGCACAAAGTGGTTTATGGAGTAGCTGTACATCTAAGTTGAGATGGCGCTGATGACGTTCTCAGTATTTTGGTTCACAGTCAGAAAGGTCACTGTCAATGGAGACCGAGGCATACCTGCTGGATGAATCTGATTATCGATTTGCCATTTTTAGATGTACCTGGTTGTGTTAAATGGGATGAGTCTGTATAGAAGACAAAGAACAATCTCTTTGCAAGCACCTTTTTTCAGTTTTTCTACTGGCTGGAAGGGGGCCGTAGGGGCAGTGCCTTTGCCATGCGGTTTAGCTTCTTCAGCTTTGGTTCTGCAATTTATTATATATTAAAGCATATGAACATTTGTCTCAAGACGGATTGTATAAGAGCCATTGCTCTTACGTGCCTCTAGTAAAATATCAGCGCCATAACAGAACTGAATGATTGATGCACAACTGATGGAAGGTACCTTTTTGGAGGGGAGTCCGTGGGTTCATGAAAATGATATTTGTGTTTTGTGTGCGTCTCCTTTTTGTCTGTCTGGATGATGGCCATGGATCCTTCAGGTTTCTGATGAGGAAGATGAGCGCATCTGTCTTGGTCCTACATAATCGGCATGTCATATATTCTGGTAACTAACACAATGAATCAAATATGTCTGGGTCAACTGTAAATATAAAAGTATCTTGCTAAAACTTTCCTCCTTCTGAGGAGAGGGGAAAATATGTTCTATGCAGCTGCAGAAATGAAATAAGAGAGGAACTAATAATAATTCTAACCATAGCACAAACTAGAGAGCTAGAAAAGCAGCATCTTTCTTGTGTTATAAATAGAGTGTGTTTTAAAATTTCTGTTCAGAGTAGCCTTACTAACATCAGAGAAGACCCATAATAATTTATGTGCAAGGTTAATTAAGTAGGCCTGTCACCTCTTCTTGATTTTTATTGATTGCAAGGATACTGAAGTATGGCAATAATGTTGAAACCAGAACTCTGGAGGCATGAGGTGTGCATTAAGAAAGCAAGTAAAGGGAGTCTAAAAATAGGCAATACAAATTAACATGGATGAAGAGGACTGCAGTAACACGTTTTGCTTAACAGGGTATTCCAGTAAGGCAAGGACGGGGAAAAATGGCTAACAGCAGTAAATGACAGGCTTGATTTCTGTATGTTTTTGCTAGACTTGTTAACAGGAATGGCATCCAAATCATGAATCACAGAGTAAATAAAAGAGGTGTGAGGTATCAATATGAATAAAACCAACCGGTTCATCATCACTCTGATCATCAAATAATCTTTTTTTTAGCAGGTCTCTTTTTATTGAGCACTGGTGATTTGCTTGGGCCTAGAGATATATAATATAATATTATTAATATGAGTGCAAGCCAATGAAGTACATATATTTTTTGAAAATGGAAAATACCATGTATGTATGACTAAAATATAAGGTACTTACTCAGTGGATTCATGATGGATGGGGCTGCCATCAGTCTGAGTCTGTGGTGGCGACTGCATAAATGGAAGAATGAGCAGATGTTACCTTCTGTCTGTCACAAAAAAAATATGAATGAGTAGACGTTACAACATGGTGCCAGTCATCAATTTCATTTGAACAGAGAATGTGGAGCAGTAGAGAACCGGGGGCTACTCCAAAATGGTGCCAGCCATGAACAGATTTAAGGGAGTTGGCAATAAATTCCAGTAATTTGACCCTACTGATGTCGCCAAATTCAGAACAGAAGTGGTTATATACTTCAAAAATACTAAAAAAAGGAGAGAAAAAAGGTTAGGCATTTTACTAAAGCACATTAATTCTTTATTTTGCTATTTTATTGTACACTTTTACATTTTCATATATTAATGATTTTATTATGGATATGCTACATTTTTCTTCATGAAAGTATAAATCTGAAAACAAATTCCCATGAACATGGAAAAGTAACCATACAGTGATCTAGGAAGTGTAAAAACTTGACGCCACCTCAGTTAGATACTATGAAACCTGAACTGATCCAGGCCAAACTAATATCAATATTGAGGCTACTGCACAAACATGGATACCTTGATAAAGCCAATGTCCTTGGGTGTTGGTGTGGTGGCATTGCCTACAGCAGATAAGCCCACACTTCCTGATGCGTCCATAAGGAGAACATCTTTGAAAACAGAAGCATATTCAGACAAACAAGGCTATTTTGTCATATCGTAAAATATAATCTTTGAACACGTAGTTTAAAAGTGGTCTACTTTACATTTTTTTACACAACACTTTTTATAAATAGGTGCTCTTATGTGTTGCATAGCCATCATAAATTACAATACCTCGACACTATAAAGATTAAAATAAAGATGTGTGAGAAAATCTAAGTAGAAGCAGAGGTAAATATTTATGTAATAGTTTTAGTGAAGCATAAAGCACACTGTAAAGCATCCAGTACCAACTTCTTTGGTATGAAGGGAACCAACAGGAAGGAAACATTCAATATCACAGTAGTCATGTATGGTGTGTAGAATTAACTAAAATACCATTTGGTTTGGTAAATTGGGCCAGCTTCTTTCTTAAAATTTTATCATTTACAGCAAGAGCCCTCAAAACACGTTAGAATTAATGTCCACAGAGTCGATACATGAGGTACTTAGGCACACCATCAGTAAATTAGAAAATGATTGGCTATGTGAAACTGAACCTATATCAGCAGTGCACATTTTATACTGAAAAAGACAAACGGATCTTGTAAATCGATCAAATTGAATAATAGTACAAATAGATTGTGTGAAGGAGAGTACAAATAAAACTTAAGAGATATTAAAAACATTTAGATTGCAAAGCTGAATTTATTCTTACCAAGAGTGGTTGTTCTACTTTTTTTTCATGCCACGCAATCATCCACCCATTACACTGATCTCCAATATTGTTAGGATCCTACAACAGGTATTGTTTTTTTTACAAATTTAGCCTATAAAAGGAGGAGCTCCTTCTGACCCTTACAGATAATTACATAAAGCTTTTGTACCAAAGGCAATTGCAGATAATGGCATGAAGCAAACCAAAATTTATTAGCTGGTATAGAAAGCAAGACCTTCAGTTGCTGCTGCTGAACCTGGACTCGAGCCATCCCCTCAATGCGTGCTCGCGCCTCTGCACTTTGGTGCTGCCCGGTCACAATTTATTTGAGTATATGCTATCCATCTGGTGAAACTAATGGTGCAGTAAGAGCAAAAGAAATATCAATAGGCCATTTTCCTTCTTATTTGTCTTGTCATTAAATTGATAGCATCAGATTTTCATGCTTTTGAATAATTTACTTTCAGATATATCAGATATGTAGTATGTCATCAATACCTGATCCAAGACTATTTGAGTATTTTACTCTGCTCTTAAACCCTGCATTTGCAAAAGAAAAACATGGCAGAAGAACATAGAAAAATATGAAACAAACTATAGATGAAATTCAAATCTTCAGATAGGTAGATAACAATACAGAAACATCAGTAAAAGGTAAACTCCCAAAGTCAAAAAATGAATCTGTAACAATGTGCATGGTTATCACTACCCATTTCATTTAGGCAAACCTAAATATTCTTGAGCCTAGAGGAGCAGAGTGCCCATAAATCGGGACCTTAATCCTTACCTTAGCGAACTGAACAGACAGAGCTCAAACCTCATTGTCCATGCATACATCTAGAAGCTTCTTATATGCTTCATTCATCTTCTGCTACTTTTCACAGGATACATGCCAAGCTGCAGATGCAGGATTATAAATGAATCTTGGTTTCATTGCAGTCATGAAAAAAAACATGGACATAACTAACGGATATGCTAATTGTAACTCAATTTGACAACATGTCCAGTAAAACACTAAAATGAGAGAAGCACAGCCACCTACGGATGGACCATTGTACTGAAGACATGACACATTAGAGCAAAACTGATAAGCACTGATCATAATCGATTGGGTGGTAGAAGCAATTAGGCCCTGTATATTTTATTGATAGAAGTAGTATCAAAATTCTAAATTGAGATGTGGAGATGAAATCCATGTGGGAAAATTTTAATATATATATATACAAAGTCAACACCTAACTGTCATAGAATAATAAAAGCTAATAAATAGCTAAAGTAATAAGTAAAAATGAGTTCTGAATCAGTTCTTCATTTTGTAACTCCAAATGTGACTAATTAGGATCAGTTGTAGATAATCATTTATCATATTGTAAAAGCACTGCACGATGTGTTGAGCTGACTGAAATCATGGAACCCTAGTACTCACCTTGATGTGGCTACAGACATCGGACTGGGACTATGCAGTTGCACTTTTGGAGCGTGGAGTAGACAGGAGGAATAGGAGACGAACCTACCAAGGCAGGAGGCCCGATTTTCTTTGTATATATCCAGGCTGAAAAGTAAATCCAACAAGATTAGAAAACTTGCAGGATTAAGGAACTAAAAAAAGACCTCACAAATCAAAGGATAAAGAAGCTGAACACAGATTACAATAAAATGCACCTTAACTGCAGGTATGAGCCGGTAAATATTAGCAGTAGCTAAATTCATTTCTGTGGCCATTAATCAAAAATAGAGATGAGAAATGGTGTACTAATAAAGCTGAAGCGCTGTGATTTTTTTAGCACTGGGAAGATCACATAATTCATGGTAGCAGTAGCAAAATTGCAGTTGTATGTTGGCATCATAGCTGGTTGAACAACACACCATGTAAACATACTGTTGAATCTTTGGTCTTAGAACAAATGTAATAGGCAAGTGAGGTCCTTAAAATAAGCAAATCATCATTACAAAAATCATGATTCAATAATGGAGGAAAGATGGACATAAAAATTCATGTGCGTGTTTTATGTGCGTGTAGATGATACAAATGTACCAATTCACTGTATAGGCATAGATAGAAAAACTACTTTAACTGTGCCAAAGATAATGAGCAGCACGTAAGCGAACAGTGCAAGAATTGAAACTTTGATTCGTTCTGGTCCTGAAAATCACACAGAAAAAGGTCAGTTTCCTCTCCCAACCTGTATCTGCTAATAGAACCAGTAAATTTGTGTTCATATACAATTCAAAAGTATTACTTCATAAACAGAATGAACTTTTTGAAATCAGCAGATGAAAATAGCAATTGTATGTTTTAAGGTCAGCCATGTGGTCATGATGCCATATTAAGCCAATAAGGGTTAGAAATATGGGAATGTTGAAAATAGCAGTATGAAGATTTCGACACTTGAAGAGGTTCAATGTAAAGTTTCTCTAAAATTATGCGGGGAGAAAACAAAGTAAATGGAGAGGGGTGGCATGCTTTCACCTGATTACTTTATTGTCGAGTCCATTACCCTGTATTCCACCACTGGCCATGAGCTGTGAAAATCGATTTTAGAACTCATTTAAGATCTATTGTAAAAGCCAAATTGGATGGAGTTACTGAAGTTGATGTAGAGTCACCTAACCTTGTCTAGGCAACATAAAAATATATGGCAAGCAAGGTAGGTCATCTTCAGCACTTAGAAGATAGAAATTCTTTGCCTTTTTTCTGTCATTACTCCTATAAACCTGCAAAACTTTGAACACTGCAAAACTTTGTTCTCAAGTAAATTAAATATTCTGAGATCACGCTATTTTTTGAGCTCAGCAATATAGGTAATGAACAGAGAGCAGAATGATTTGGGGAGGCGGAGGAAACAATTCACTGGAGACTTACAAACACAATGCACTATGGATGCATGACCTGCATAGAGAGCCAAAAGACTTGTGAAAGAATAAATATTTCACTGTAGCTTCATACAGGTAAGAACATGTCTTTAATAATAAATAAGAAAAAAAAAGAAGCATAAGGCCTGCATGGTCCAATCTATTCGCAGCAACTATTGAAAAAAATAAGATTGATTCACGCTGACAGAGATTAAGTTTGGAAACCACTTTACCAAACAAAAAAAATCAGGTATGTATCAGGTTATACACATAATTAGCACTTGAAGAAAATTGCAGTTATCATATCATTCTTATTCCTTATATATGTAAAATAGAATCTCTCCAAAACTTCAGTAGAGAACATGAAGAATGTAAAATTGAAAACAAGAGAACGCCTTAAACAAACATGGCCACAGCATGGCAGCAACAACAAATGGCGTTAGGGTCTTACTCCCCCTAAACGAATGGTCAATATCAATATGTTAGGCTGATCATCACTGCATATGCCAAAGCGCTTCAATTTAAGAAGAATAGAATACGGAGATTATAGCAACGGTGATCATCACTGTATATACCATAGCATGAGACTATACTCAACTTAAATGCCAAAAAACCACATGACAAAAATTGGCATATGCTTAGATTGATATATCTTTGTCATCAGCACTGGCATATGCTCAGAAATAATTTTGCACTAATACAGTTACTTGCTCAAGACAAAAAGACAAGGGTACCCAATAGACAATAGTATCAGCACCATGGTGGAGTAGAGCGAGGGTATGAGAGGTGGCGCCTTGAAAATTGACGGACCTGCCATATGTGCCTCCATCCACACAAACCGTGTGGAAGAGACGAAGACAGACATCTAGGGTTTCTCCAAGCACTGAAGGATGCTCGGTGCCGGAGAGGCGAAACCCTAGGTCGGCACCTCCGCGGCGTTCGGATCCACCGTCGCCCGGATCCACCGTCGCCCTGCCCGTGTGGCGCGAGGGGGCAGTGGAGGAGGAGATGGGCGGCGGCCGCAACGTCGAGGGCCGGCCAGCAGAGGCCCGCTCGCGCCGCCGCCCGTCCAGCCATCGAGGGAGATCGGGGAGAGAGAAAGGGGAGGAGAAGAGGTTGCCAGGACTCACCTGCGGTGGGGGACGAAGGGAGAGGAGGGCGCCACTGCGCCGCCGCCGCTGGGTGCGGCTTCGCTCCGCCCGTCGCTGCGTCGGGAGAGTTCGAGAGGGAGAGGCGTCGGGAGAGTTGGAGAGGGAGAGGCCTGCGTGCGTTTTTTTTTAAGAAGTTGAAGCTGGAGGCTTCTATATATTTGGTTTCGTCGATTCTGATGAGAAGCCGTTGCTAATCAGCTTTCCATTAGAATTTGGTAATGGAATCAGCTTCTGAATGATTAATTAGCTTCTAATATAATCAGAGAAGCTAAATCTGAGCCATAAAACCACCTAATCAAAGGGCACACAGAATTTTGAATGGCGTGGACAATGGTTCTTTTCAGGAGTGTCTTCAACTTTAAACTCTTAAATTTCTCCTCTCTGTTCTCTCTAATAATCACCACCGGTCCCGTCTTGTTTTCTGAATTGTTATTACAGTCGTGAAAGGGGCCCAGCCGCCCGGGCCATTGCTGCCTTGCCCCTGTCCATGCGTTTGCGTTGATGAATGCTCGGGCGGCACGGCAGTAGACATGGCCACGCGCGTCGCCACGAACAAAGCTTCGTTTCCCGCTTGCCGCCGCCGATCTGTCCATCTCACTCTCACTCTCACTCTCACGAGTCGCGGCTGTTTGCCGCGACTTTTCGGTGGCCGAGTCGTCGTTATCAAGTCTGTTCGGCAGTACTTATAAGTCGGCCGATAAATCAAAACACTGTTGAAATAGCTGATTTTTTATGAGAATAAAATATTGTTGATTGATAAGTTAAAACGACTTTTTTGCTGAAGTGAACAGTGTTTCCAAATTCCTGTTTCTATTTGTCCCACAGAGATATTTGTATAAATATGGTATTACGAGTTGATACTCTTCAAAAGTTCCCGTGATAAACAGTGCTGAACAACGTCAATACCATGTTACATACTGGTGTGTAGTATCTTTTTTTTAATAAATTTTAAATGCTAGAATATATTGTTTAAATGGAGGGAGCACGTATTTATCCCTCAAGACGCTGAGATTGTTTCCGGTGTGCCATTTTTTGTCCCAATTTTCACTACCACTCCATAGAAAGCAAATACTTCAACCAATACCAGGTTTCATCAGTTCTTTGGAGGGAAAAAAAAATTTTCAACATCTGTAAGAGCTGAAAGTCCATTCCAAATCGGATCCAGATACACATCTCTATCCACCCATCATCACGTCATGTGACCTGTTAACCCCCTTCTAGAAAGGGGTTTAAAAGTTATGGTTGCTCTAAATTGCGTGCGCGTGGAAACACCTTTTTTTTTCCTTAAGACGAAACAATCCTCTCGAAGAAGACGACGAAGATTCTTTCATCAAAACAGGGGTCGCAGGCTCGCTGCTGCTGCTAATGCTATGGGCCAGCCCGTTTTTCCATTGGGTGTGACGCTATGAGCCCAGTGTAACTTCTCCTCAAAATAGGCCCAGCACAAAGATCGCAACAGTGATCGGCATGGTGAGTGGGACGGACACCCCGTATCGTGACTCTTGAGTGGTGACCCTCTGTTTGGTGGTCCTAGGAATAAAACAGGAATATCCCTCTATACCACTCGTCGAGGACATGCACGGTTCCCCATCGTTTGTGTATGTACTATGTTACGAACTCATGCGTGCTGACCGCTTCTGTTTTTTCAGTGTAGGACTCCACGTGATCGTTTTTTTGGGGGACTGGACTCTGCACTACACCTTATCTCTCCCTTTCTCTTTCTAGGTACATTGATAACCTTGACGTGTATATATCTTGCGGTTATGATTTCGAAACACATTGTTGACTCATTATTTTTAACTCATCTGAACTGATTAGGTTTCATATGATACAAACCCGGTTATCTAGATTCAAGTCCTTAATTAGCTAACATAGTTTCTTTTTTTTGGATTTGTTCTGATTTACCAACCCTAAAAATTGCTGATTTGGATTTAAACATGAATGTACTAGGCTACCAGCCTCACGTTAACTTGTTCTACCAATTCAACAAAGGGGACATTTTTATTTATTTAACGTGCTATTTGTTGATTTGAATTTTGACATGAATGTGTCATCTTCAAGTTGACTTGTTCTACCAATACACTAAAGGAAACATTGTTTGATATAAAAAATGCTAAAGGAAACATTCTTTGATCTAAAAAGTTTCTTTGCTGATTTGGATTTTCATCACAAATATGATAGATTTAAGTTAATTA
>JADLZL010007914.1:0-78270 GCA_015844335.1 Chrysopogon serrulatus
GAATCTATACAGTACATATTTCGGATCTTATTCTCAATTCTCGTAATTTTTCAAACATCTAAACAGGACCTATAATAACAACACAATAAGCAGAAGAAACATATCCGGGACACGCATTAGAAGCCGCCGCAGTGCATGCGCATCACTGGTACGACGGGACCGGCACGGCCTTGAGCGGCGTGACCATGCTGAGCGACGTGCCGAAGCGGTCCCCGACGGCCACGTCGCCCGGCTGCATTCGGGCAGCCTCCACCCCGAACGCGGGGAGCATGGAGGCCAGCAGCAGCGTCACCACCTCGCGGTGGGCATGGCTGGCGTGCGGCATCGCCTCCGCCCGGCGCCGAACGGCATGAACTCCAGCCGGCCGCCCTTCCCGCGGAAGTCGGCGTCGCTCGGCGCCCACGAACCGCCCGGCACGAACGCGCTGGGTCCGCCCACGACGCCGGGTCGCGCACGATCGCCCACAGGCTGATGAGATCACCTTGGTGCCGGCGGGCACCGCGAAGCCGCCCACCTCGCGCGCGCGTCGGCCACGGCCACGTGCGGCATCAGCTATCGGGCTCGGCGGGTGCAGCCGCATGCCTCCATCACCACCGGGCGCGGAGGTACGGCAGCCTGCCGGATGTCCGACTCCGTCCGCGCGCCTTGGAGCCCAGCGCCTCCCCGCAGCTCCGCGCGCGGACCTTGGACATCACGGCCGGGTGCCGGAGCAGCTCCGCCATCGTCCGACTCGCACCGTGATCGCGTTCGTGTCGGTTCCAGCGGCGAAACAGATCCTGCCTGGCCGCAAGCATTGCGTGTGCTACTAGGTGAGTGCCAAAATCTGTGGACCATACTTTGGACGGTTTCGAAAGAGATGAATAAACGTCAACATCGATGAAATGGACCTGGACGCTGCGGCTGGACACCACGCATGGACAACGCAGCAAGGCAGAAACGTACGAAAAGAAAAAGACTTGATGGTTTGCAGGCTGAGCTGGATCCGTCGTGAGTGAAGCTGAAGCTAACACGCCCAGGGAAATCGCCATCAACCTTCCGCTCGCTACTGCCGCGCGCCGCGCTTTGACAACGGCGGGCGATGATGGGGTCGACAGAAGTCGTAGAACCTCGACGAACTCGCCGGCGTTGCGGCGGCGGCGGCCCTGCAGGTCGAGCCTGGCGGAAGCACGGAAGAGGTCCGAGAGGTTGGGCTTGGTGACCTTCCCTTCGACGGCGTCCCTCACCTGCACTCCCGCAGCCCCTGCGCGCGGTCCGAGTCTCGTAGGTCGCCACCACGTCCCGGAGAAGAGCGCGCCGGACACGACGTTGAGCACGCACGAGTAACACGACGCGGCCTTACGCCGCCCACCGTCTCGCCGGCGTGGCGGCCCAGGCAGGCCACCAGCCGCCGCGCTGCTCCCTCCTGCGCGCGCGCGCGCGTCGCGTCCAGCCCGCGCGCCGAGGCGAGGTGCGTTGCGCGCACCGCGCGGAGCGCCGCCTTCCACAGCGGGCTGGTGCCGGAGCCAGATGATGGAGCGCCTCGTAGGTTCCCCAGCGCGCGCCCCGGCGTCGCTCTCACGGACCGCGCCGCCAGCACGCGCCGCACCTCTGCAGCATCGTCGCGCGCTGCCGCGGCGGATGACACGCGTTGGCGCCCGCAGCGCCCATCCCTGCGGGCGGCATGATGCCGTGCGTCTGCGTGCGAGCCTAGCAAGGGCGTGCGGTGCGGCTCGCTTCCCGGAGCTCCAGGATGTTGCGCTGACGAGCGGCAGAGGCGCCGGCCCAGCGCGCCGCCGTGCCTGCCGTTGCGATCGCCCTGGTTGTAAACCAATGAGCTTTGCAGAGGAGGCAGGAGGCGCAGTGAGACGGCAGAGCAAACCATAGCAGGCGCCGGAGCTTCCACTTCTTGGGATATTTCAGTGTACAGGCAGATGCAAGTTAGGAGTGAATTCTTGATTGGGCAGTATGCACGGTTCACTCCAGGCCTCGTCTTATATAGTGTGGCACAATCAGCGCAGCATGTGAGATAGTCAGCTCGTGCCTTAAATACGACTTTCTTTCACTTACCAGGCAGCCTCGAACTAATAAGGCTTCTGCAGAAAGTCTTTGTAGTACGCAAAGAGCTTTCTCAAAACGAAAACGTCACAGCTTTTCCTGAGTGCCTTCGAAAAGTTTGGGAGAACCTACTCAACATGCTTTATGCGAAAATGTTGTGAGCATCCTACGGGAGTACTTGAAACAACTTCCTAAATCATCATTTTTCGTTGATAGAGAGGTGATGACCTCTCATGGTTTCGTAAAAATAACTCAATAAAGATAAAACAATGGCTGCTGCTGGGTTAAAATGAATTAGAAAGCTTGTTATGCTTCACCTCTCACCTGCTGGCTCCTGGTTTTTGAGTTTTATAGTGAGGCTAATTATTGGAGAAATGTACCATAGATTTTGTTTTCTAGCCTATTTTATTGACTGTGGCAAAATTATTATTTTTGAACCAAACCAGGCCAAAATTATTGATGTAACAAGAGACTTTAAGATGGAGAAAAGGGAATCTTGTTGGATTATGAAAGCATATGTGGAGTAGGATGACCTAATCCTGAGCGCTAGCACTTCCGCTACATTGAGTATCCTCTTTCCTCATCTCATATAGAAATTGAAAACTAAATTGAAGTTAGAGATGAATGTTGGCGGCGCATCGAGAATACTCCATCCCCCTTATTACATGGGAAACACGCGTCGGTGACACCAATCTGTTCTCCTCTCCTCTTCCTCCCTCTTCCTCCTAGGGGTTCGCACGGCGGCGTGTGGCCCTGCAGTACACCTCAGCAGCCACGACTAATAGCGGGATCCGCAACGCCCGCCTCTGTACCGTCTATAACTGCAGCTTGGGCGCCTCCACGCCCATGTTGAATGGTGGCACCTTTGGTGGCGGTAAGCTTTCCGCACTGAGTCTGACAGCAAGGCCGCTTGTCCGTGATGGCAAAGGGCGTGTGCTCTTCATTCGAAATGATCGCAATGCATTTTGAGTGGATTGAGAAAAATCTAGCTGAAAGAAGATTGGAAAGGGATTTTGCTAGAGCTTGTATTTTTGGCTTCAATCCCTTTATTGCCTGGATATAGGAAAGAAGATGGTTTTAAATTAGTGTGGTCGACATGCTCTTAGTACATCACGAAAGCATGTATCCAGTATCCTCGAATGATCAATGGTCGACTCGGGGGATAAACATGCTCATCCTGGAGGTGCAATTAGCCTCGCCAGCGGCGACGAGAGAGAGAGTGCTCTCAGTAGTGGTACTACCCCCTCGCTCTGTTTTACTCGCCTTTTGAGCATATCCACCGATCCCCCATCTCGCTTTCCAAAGAGAAAAACCTATATTTTGAGAGATTTTAAGAGCGCGTGTGATCTGAGTCCCTCAAATTCCATCCTCCAACCCCTCAAAGTATATTCGTAGATCTCCCTCCCCCAATACCAGATTTTTGGCGCGAGCTCAACCGCCGGCCATGGATGAAGGGGGAGGACAGCATAGCAGTGATGGTGGCCGGTGCCGTGGATAGGAAGAAGATACCCTTCCTTTGCGCCATGGCCTTGTTGAAGCTTTCAGGTTTCGCGGAGGAGCCACGCGAGAGTCGGCCTAGATGAGAGATTACGGGAAGAGTCGCTGCGGGCGACGCAGCAGAGTCACTTTATGCTGCGAACGGGTCGCGAGAGAGTCGAGAGATGCTAAAATATTTGGCGAAAATCGCATCGGATGCAAAAGTGCGTACCCCACATAGTACACAAGATATCGGTAAGATTTTTCGTTCGCCGGGATGAGTTCTTTCAAAATCCTTGAAAAAAGATTTGTAGCTCCCCAATAACTACTCTTAGGGTTGAGATTTTCTTTATACTGTTAGACATGGTCTAAGACTCTAAGTTTTACCACTAAAACATAAGTCCATATATATAGCATGCGCGGTATTAAATGGCATGCAACACTTCACAAGATTTACTCGCTTTTTCAATCCATGCAATTAAATGGGCCACTTCTCTCCTTGCCTGCTTCCCTCATCGCAAAATCCGCCCCGTCTCTTCCAACTCAACACGGTGTGACCACGGCCACGGCCGGCCATTAGGAGGTGGGATTAGCTGGCTGACTTGGTCGGCGGCCATCCCCAGATCTCGGCGATGAGCTGCACTGCATGCATCACGCCCAATTAATCTTTGAGACGCCTTGGCGGATCAGATCTCGTGACGAACCACCAACCATGCATGTCGCGATGCAGAAGGTGACGCTTAGAGCCAACACAGGAGTGAGATTTGCTAATCAAATCACCGGACGGCTTCATCAATCAAAAAAGGGGAAACAAAACGGAGTTACTCCGCAGGCTGCGGCTATGCCAGTTCCACGGTTCACGAACCACGACGAATAAAAGATTTTTTTCGCGCTGCGTTCTGACGACTTGGTGAATGCATGCCGGCCGGCGACGCGTGGGATAGTGACCGTGAAATCTGCCGACGACTGCTCTGGATTTGGATAGGGAGCTTGACAAATCAAGATGAACCAGCTAAGATTGACTTTTTCTTGTACATGTTTTCTGTTTCTGTCTGTCAGGAGGTGCTCGCCTGTTTCTTTTTCATATATATATCCTTCTCATATCACGGGAAATTAAATATACTTAACTTTAACTAAATATATATGAAATATATTTATATACAAGTATCATTAAATAGACCATTGGATCTACTTTTTGTTATATGTTGCTAATTGTATTGTCTACAGATTTAGTTGCACAGAATTTGACCTAACAAATACCAAAGTTTACAATTAAAAAGAATAGAGGATATATGTTAAAGCTAAAAGACTATATGTCACATTGTGATTATATTATTCTGGAAGTACTCCCTCCATCTCAAAATAGTTGACGTTTTAGATTTAGATAGAGAAATTTAGAGTGAAAAAAGGTGGTGCTCAAAAAAAGAAGCAGAGAGATAGAAAGAAATAGATATATAATGATGTATATGGGATAAAAAGGTAGAATTAGGGGGGGCAAAAAGATGCATGGCAAAAAGATGCATTGAGGAGTGAGAGAAAAACAATTATTACAAAACAAAATTTAAAACCATATAACAATGGCATCATTTTAGGACAAAGAGAGTGCATGTTGTGGAGCTCTACAAAAGTCCTTAGAGCTCATCCTCAAAGGCTTTGGATAATGGGAAATGAGAGGTGGATAGGATAGAGAAATGGATGAATATTAGGATTAAATAAAGGTGTGAAGAATGAATGGTTAAGATCTTTTAAAAGGTAGGATAGGGTGATTCCATCCCTATCCCAATCTCTAACCAAACAAGACCTAATCTCACAACATTTTTAAAGCTGAATGTGTTTAGCACGCACTCCTAAAGAAGCAGGGGTTGGTAAAAGTCGGAGCAAATGTTTGCTATGAGCACCTGATTAAAATTTTACGGAGTTTCCTACAAAGTCCCAGCCAAACATTAATAACTGTCAATAATCTTTATGTTTCGGGTAATTGATTGATGATGAGGGCCCGTGCATCGCTGTTGCCCGACGGGGGTTGTGAGCGCATGAGGCCATGGGCTGGATGCCATGGAGCGGCTTTCTCCGGCGTGGCGGCGGCGGCCATAAGTAAGTTCTATATTGGGGCCCGTGGCTCCGGCTCTCTCTCTCTCTCTCTCTCTCTCTCTCTCGCTCGCTTAGTTAAACCCACAGCCCAAACCGCCGGCCCACCCGGCCCAAGCAGGCGGCCGAGGGGCTAAGCCGACACGTCCATGTTCACCCGCAGGTCGCCCCGGTCGCGCCCGTCAGCGGCCGCGGGTTCATGCTCCGTCCCTCTGCCTCCCCTTCCTTCCTTCCTTGCTTCCCTCCTCGGAACCTCTCCGTCCAGTATTGCTCAGTCCCGCTCGCAGAGTCGCACTTGATTCAGCACGGGCACGGGCACGGCAGACCCCGCCCGGTATAAAGGCTAGCAGTGCCCATCACCCTCGCTCCCGATCTTGGGCTTGTGCGTGAGAGGGAGGGCGGCAGCTGGAAGAACTGGGGAGAGGCAGCTGACGGCCGCCTTCGTTTTGCCGGCTCCGGCCCGCTCCCACCGACGCTGGCGCCTGAGCTCCCCATGACCACCGGCGCACGTGGATGTGGATCCCGAGGGCTGGCCGGTTGCCCGCCCCGACCCCAGAAGCGGCGGGGCGGTCCGAATATGGGCAGGCGGAGGAGGTTAGTTCGCTCTTCGCTTCGCAACAAAAACCTCGCCCACCTTCCTTCCGTTCCATCCATCCATAAGAGAGATAAGAGTGTACTAGTACTACTACGTACGTACGTACCAGAGATTCCTTCAGTTTTCATTCAAATTCGAGCCTTTATGATCCCGCTTCGGTGTCCCGTAATTTCAATATTTCATACTACGCTCTTATGTCATCACAAGAAAACAAATTGAAGCTAGCTTTTTCACACACACAGTGGAGGTTTAGTGTTTCAGCATCAGCTGTACAGTAGGCTGTGTTAGATTGCATAAGCGTGACTGAGTTACGCCTTGTTCACTTCCCTCCAAATTGTGATTTTTATTTCCTCATCACATCAATTTAAGATGTATAGAGCGTTAAATGTGAAAGTAAAAAATAACTAATTACACAATTTAGTTGTAAATCATGAGATGAATTTTTGAGCCTAGTTGGACCACGATTGAATAATATTTGCCAAATACAAACGAAAGTGCTATAGTGCTTAAAGGTTAAAGAAACTTCGATCCTAACAAGGCAAAGGAATTACCAGGGCCAAGTGCGGTTTGAGGATCCAAGGTGATGTGGACACGCGAACTGCAGGGAATATATGGCCTTGTTTAGATTGGGGATGGAGAGAGATTGAAAAGTCCTCAGAAAGATTTTCGTTTGTATTCGCAGAAATGTCCAATGGTGGCCCAATCCAGCTTCAAAAGATTCGTCTAAATGATTTACAATAAAAAATTATGCAATTAGTTATTTTTTATTTATATTTAACGCCCATACATCTTTATTTCAAATTGATGTGATGGAGAGAGTGAAAAGTCCCAGCATTTGTTTGTATTTGGTAAATATTGTCCAATCGTCACCAACTAGGCTCCAAAAAGATTCGCCTCGTGATTTACAACCAAACTGTGCAATTAGTTTTTTTTTATTTATATTTAATGCTCCATACATACAGCTGCCAAATTGATGTGATGGAGAGAGAGTGAAAAAAAACTTGAAATTTGGGGTGATCTAAACAAGGCCATAGACGGATTTCGAAGGAAGGATATACCTTGGGAAGTTGGGAGTGACAGCACAGGGGAATGTGATCTGTCGTGATAGGTAGGCGGACCACTTTCCAAAGCCGTGCGTTCCGCGCCGGTGCTCACTGACAACCAATAGCGCCTTGTCACCTTGCAGCGAGTGCAGCTTGATTGTGATCACTGACGACCCATGTTTTAAATAGCGAGCTAGGCTAAAGTGCTTAGCTTTATTTTCCGCTCTTTTAGCGGCAAAATAGCCGTAAAATTGTGCATAAACGCAAATAGCGGCTAATTTTTTTTTTATTCGGCTATAGCGGCAAAAATAGCGGGCTATTTTTTTTCCATGCCGACAACCAATAGCATTGTCGCCTTGCAGCGAGTGCAGCTTGATTTTCATTTTTCCAGTGCCGAGACTTTAGTAGTACTCCTATTTGTTTTTTTAACTGTCTACTGCACGCAGTGACTTGTCCTACGACACTTTTTTGCCTCCTTTTCTGCCTCCACTATTTGTTCATGAGAACAGTTTTTTCCATTTTTGTTTAAATGCCTAATAGTATGCCCAATCTATTAGTTTTGGTCCATACCTTTTTTCCATTTTTTCAAAGTTACACCTTTTTTTGGGCAGAAGATTGCACCTTTTAATCGTTGACTTGACTAGTCGTTTTCACTATTCATTCACGCAGCATTCGTCCTTCTGTCCTGTCCAGTTTTTCAACATCTGCATTATGTCGTTTATGCATATTATTGCAACTAGACCTCTTAATCAAGGACTTGACCAAGGGCATGTGTAACAGAACCGCCCAAATTAATGGGCTCACGTGCACTCGTCATCGCCTCAAAGGCCTCCGACGGCGGTACACGGAAACCCGATAACTCTGTGTTCTGCCGGATGACTTCGGCGAATCGAATCACCCTTTCTCCGGGATCATTACGGGAGGAACCACAACATTACAAAACAGTTGATACAAAACATTTACATCAAAGCGCGGAAAATTTTGCAATAATAGTTTACAACACAATTAGAATTTAATTTAAAGAAATACTTAGCCTAGATTTTGGAAGCGAGAAAGGACTCGGAACATCTGCGGGGAACAACTAGATCATGTCGAGGCCAACGACATGACCCAGCACTGCAGAACTCAAATTAGTACATGCAAGGGGGGTTTAACAAACCCCGTACTTGAGGTATTTTCGGCAAGACTTACCCGATAGAGAGGGAATACAAGGACATGCTGGCTAAGTGGGATATTCTGGGCCAGAAACCAGAGTAATATTTTGCGGAAAAGCTTATACTAACCATAGCTCCTTACTTTCAAGTTTTATTCATGTAATAACAAAGCTTATGCTTGCATCTATTCTAAATAGTACAATTATTACCAAAGCATTTCCATATCCAAGAACCATGTTTCATATTTAATCTACGAGGTAGGTCAAGCGGAACAAGTCTCTATAACCGAGGAGCAACGATGATTGAACCGATTAATAACGTTAGGCTGGAGATTCCCAAACCACACGATATATGTAGATTTGAACCTTGCATATGTCAACCTCTCTCCCGGTTCTTCGAATAGGACTGGGTTCACGCCACCCGAGAGCACATTACTCATCGCCAAATACACCGCAGGGCAGATTTGTAAGATGGGTATCCGATACTCCGCCATCTCTCCACTTCCAGTGCATGAGTGTCCATTCCCCGAATAGCCAGGGTACACCTAAGGAGAACAACTAATAATGGCTTACCGGAGTATGTGGCCGATGCGCAAATTCTTGCTCACATAACGGGCCTACTCGAGCGATCCTTAATCGACTTCGAGGCGGGACTAGCGATCGAGGCAACACCGTCGGGCTTCCACCGTAGACATTTCCCATGTCCGCTCGGTCTCCAATTAAATTCCAATTCATTTTTCATCATCTACTCGGGACCACCTCTGAGTAGCTTAACCATTGCAAAGTAGAAAAGCTGTCATTTGATTATTGTTCATTAAGCATGGCTAAGCATCACTAGCTTTTATAACCAACAAGGTAATCAAGGTAAGGTAATCAATTATCAAGGTGGGGTAATGCATCAAGTGGTATTCTTTCATAAACCATAGCAATGCATAAATATAAGCAAGTGTATAGAATTTTAAAATCACAAGAGAAGATGTTTATGCTCGGGGGCTTGCCTGTGTTGCGAGGAAAAGGTTAGATGTTAGTCTTGACATCGACTCCTTTTGATGGAAACACCTCGTCGAGGCTTGAATCATCACAAACCTTCTCCGAAGCTTGATCACCGTGATCCTTCGCTCTCACGTGAACTATGCGTAAAGGAATGATGCGTGCTTAAATGATATGCTTGTCATGATGCGGGATGCGCACATAATTGATAACAAGCCTAATTGTATAATTAACCTGAGTACAAATTTCCTTCACAAAAATTAGGGTTAATCATTTAACAAACATTTACTGGTTTGATTAGCAAGTTACTCGTGTGCTTATCAACAAGTAACATATTAAACATGCAAGACAAGTTATTACAAAGGTGTCAGTTTAACACCAGAAGTCATGTAAGTAAATTTAGCAACATGAGAGCAAAATAACAATCAACCTGCAAAATAACAATCAACCTTAGATGTACTCAAATTCAGGACAGCAGCGCAGCAGTTAACTGTTTTAACCATAACAGAAATTCTAGACATCAAAAGAGGTGTTCTTGGGCTTTACGGAAAGCTTATAAACTTGACTACAACTTTCTTATTCTTGTCTAAAAAGGTGATTCAGCACTTAACAAGGTCAAACAACCCAAGGAAACAGTTCTGTCCAGCACCGCCGCGAGGGCCTGGGGCCGAAGGGCTCCGGCTTCGGCCTCGGCGGACCCGAGAGGAGCGCGCCGCCGCACGTGCGCTCGCCGCGTCACCCGCCGCTCGGTGAGCTCGCCCGCGCTGCTCGCATGCCGCGCGCCAAGCACGAGAGGAGGAGCGCCGCCCTGCCCCCGACCTCCACTGCATGTGCGCCGCGCAGGGAGGAATAGCGGCCGCCCGGCGTAGAGGCGGGGGGGGAGCTCGCCCCGCGACCTCCTGGCGCTGGCGCAGGGGCGCCGCGACCTCCTCGCCACGGGCGTAGGGGTGAGGGGAGCTCCCCCAGAGCTCCCTAGGCGTGGCGCAGCAGCTCCGCCCGCGAGGGCAGGCGCGGGAACTCCGCCGGGTGGGAGAAAAGAGGGAGGAGAGAGAAGAGAGAGGAGGAGAGAGGGAGACCTGGGTGGGGGAAGTGGTGTATGACGTGTGGGACCCACTGCCGTAGAGGATGTATATAGAGGATGAATGGATGCGGGAAAAAAATAGTATAGGATGGAATCTCGATGGCGCGGACGGAATATTCTGTTTAGAGGGCAGTATAGAGGGCGAAAGTGCGGATAGCCTTAGTGTCCGACCCAATGTGTGTTTAATTGGTTCCATCCTTACTGAGTTCTGACGGCAGCCATTGCAGGCGTAGAGCTCTGCCAAATCTCCGTAAATCCAGGATGATAGCCACAAAGGCATCCATCAGCCACTAGCTTATAATATATCATACATCGCATATAGGGCTGGCATCAGCCACGACGCCACGTCCTCGACCTCTGAAGTCTGAACGTTTCTTTTCTTCTGCTAGAATATCCTTTCCTCTAGGTGAAACATTCTTCTCTTCTGCTAGAACAAACAATTGTTTTACAAACAAGTTCCGCGGTGGATAGAAAAAGTAAGTGTTCCAACAACTAGAAGTGTAGTGAAATCTATCAACCAGGTTTCAGGTTCTCGACCTGCATCCTGCTCAATTGTTCAGAGGTGCTGTAATTTGCCAAGAAAAAACTAAAAATGTCAAATAGTTAGCCACTTAAGCAAAACAGATAACACCGACCCGCTTTTGCCCGATCCGTCCGAGCGCAGCAGCCAACCAGTCAATCGCAGTCCGCGCAGCCCTCTAACGCCAGTGATCTCCGGTGCTCTCCTCGACTGAACTGAGAGAACACTGCCTTTTCCTTCTCTGCATGGCGCTGTACCGATTCGAACGAGGCTTTGATTTTTTTCCCTTCTTCCATTTGCCTTAAGGAAAAGTCTTGCATGCTTGCGTAGCCTTGACTAAAGTGTATTCACGATGTGACATTTGCTGCAGCACTAAAAGCCACTTAACTTGTTCATAACTATCATGAGCCCCGGCCCACACGTTTCCACTTTGGGCAACATGCTTGGTTGACGTTGACTCAGTTATTATGTACTAGTATGCTTGGTGCAGTGCAATATGTGCATTTCTCTGGTTCATTACATGCTAATGTCTCCCTCAACTATGAATGAGCAGGCTGGCAATTTTTCGCAAAGATCTAGCCCTTGCTTACAAGACTCTCGGCGTTGTGTTTGGTGGCCTTGTCACGTCTCCCCTCTACGTTTACCCCTCAATGAACTTGTCATCTCCTACAAAAGATGACTACATGGGGTTGTACAGCATAATGTTTTGGACTCTTACTTTGATTGGTGTGGTCAAGTATGTAGGCATAGCACTGAATGCCGACGATCATGGTGAAGGTAACTACATACCGTGCCCATGCTGCCTTTCTTCCTTTTGAGTTTGTGGCCATGTTGAAAGAAACCTTAGTTCTTGATATCTTGGACCTTACATCTATCTTAGATCACTTTCATCTCTGCTGTGTATATTATCTACTATTGCTCTCGGTCAATTTATTTGACGAACTGAACTGAAAAGCCTGACAGAGGTGGGGCTGTAGTTTCTAGAAAAGAATTCTTTTTACATGGGCAGATCGAATATTACTTTTGCAACACACTAATAAGAGCTTTTTTTTTTTTTCTGTAGGAGGTACATTTGCCATGTACTCTCTGTTGTGTAGGCATGCTGATATAGGCATACTTCCTTCCAAAAAAGTTTATTCGGAAGAAGAGCCTCTACTTCACAATCAGTCTGCAACAGCTAGAAGGCCTACCTGGCAGGGGAAGTTCTTTGAGCGAAGCATAACAGCTAGAAGAGCACTTCTGTTCATGGCAATACTAGGAATGTGCATGCTCATTGGGGATGGCATACTCACGCCTGCTATTTCAGGTTTGTCCTTATGCTTAATAAGATAGTCTATCTTTGTTATCCTAGCGATTTCTGTCACTTCATTATTTACCTCTTTTCAGTATTATCAGCGATCCAAGGGCTAAGAGGGCCATTTCCATCTGTCAGCAAGCGTAAAGTGGTTTTGACAGCTGTAAGCCTGTAACCAAGGAGTAGTGACAGCAATCTTCTGACACTGGCATTGCTAATAGACTTCTCCTTCCTTTCAATCTCCCAGCTGTAGTGGAAGCTCTGTCTGCTGTGATCCTCATCGGCTTATTCTTACTGCAAAAGTATGGGACCTCAAAGTGAGCTTTCTGTTTTCACCGATCATGGCAGCATGGACTTTCACCACCCAATTATCGGCGTGTACAACATTATTCATTACTATCCCGGCATCTTTAAAGCCATCTCACCTCATTATATTGTTCGTTTCTTCCTGAGAAACAAAAAGGATGGGTGGCGCATGCTCGGTGGAACTGTTCTATGTATCACAGGTAACAACTTTTACCACCGCCATGCATTATTTGATCCACTAAATATGCTGCAACATTAGCATAACCACGAATCCTGCATGCGTACAGGTGCTGAAGCTATGTTTGCAGATCTTGGCCACTTCAGTAAGAAGGGTATTCAGGTTAATTTTTCATCAACATTGCAAGCTTGAGGTCCTTCCCTTGTGAACTGTTCATGGTATTGTCAGTTAAACACTGTCTTGTTTTTCAGATAGCATTTCTGTCTAGCATATATCCTTCTCTGGTCCTCACATATGCTGGGCAAACAGCATATCTCATCAACAATGTTAACGACTTCAGTGATGGATTCTACAAATTTGTCCCTCGCCCTGTTTACTGGCCCATGTTCATCATCGCAACGCTAGCAGCAATCGTGGCAAGCCAATCCTTAATATCCGCAACATTTTCAGTCATCAAGCAATCCGTTGTCCTGGACTACTTCCCACGCGTTAAGGTGGTGCACACGTCCCAGCACAAAGAAGGGGAGGTTTACTCCCCAGAAACCAATTACATCCTCATGGTGCTATGTGTTAGTGTCGTATTAGGTTTTGGTGCTGGAAATGCGATCGGGAACGCATTCGGTAAGTGAATTCTGCAAAATACTGCATTTGCTGATGATAGTCAAGTACTCAACTGCTTTGTTCCTGGAGAATTGATGCATGATTGTTACTGCAGGTGTTGTGATCATCATGGTCATGCTCATAACCACAATCATGCTCACTCTGGTGATGATCATTATATGGAGAACACCGCCTGTTCTTGTGGCGCTTTACTTCGTGCCTTTCTTCATCATGGAAGGATCTTATGTCAGTGCCGTCTTCACCAAGATCCCTGAAGGCGGGTGGCTCCCCCTTTGCAGTGTCCATCATCCTGGCACTGGTCATGTTCGGCTGGTACTACGGCAGGCAACGGAAGATGGAGTACGAGATGGCGAACAAGGTGACCGTGGTCTCGCCGAGCTCCTGGCGAGGCCGGAGGTCCAGAGGGTCCCCGGGCTGTGCTTCTTCTACAGCAACATCCAGGACGGGCTCACCCCCATCCTCGGCCACTACATCAAGAACATGAGCTCGCTGCACGTGGTCACGGTCTTCGTCACCCTGCGGTACCTGCTGGTGGCCAAGGTGGACGAGCGGGAGAGGATCCTCGTCAGGAGGCTGGGGCCGAGCGGGGTGTATGGCTGCACTGTCCAGTACGGGTACGCCGACAGCCTCGGCGGCGGCGACCTCGCCGCGCAGGTCACGAGCTCCTTGCGGCGGCACGTTGAGACGACGACGACGATGACGGAGGCGGGGCCGGAGGAGGCCGCGCATCTGGAGGCGGCGAGGATGGCCGGCGTGGTGCACGTTCGGGGTAAGATGAGGTTCTACGTGGGCGACGACGCCGGGTGGTTCGACAAGGTCATGCTCGGCTTCTACGAGTTCCTGCACGGCATCTGTCGCTCCGCACTGCCGGCGCTGGGGACGCCGCTGCAACAGCGGGTCGAGATCGGCATGCTGTACAAGGTTTGATCCATCCGGTAATCAGTGCTCTACGATCAAATGGGCACAGAACCAGTATATACGCAACGCCAAAAATAAGTCAATGAGTATATACCCGTGGCGTGTCATAGTGAAAGTGTACAAGAAATTCACATGCGTGAACAGAGCTTAGTACGTAAAAGCTGCAAATGAAGGTGCCCAAGATTAATCTTGCCAGAGTTTGTATGCCATGGCATGGTAACTGGCAAGGAACTTTTCTCGCTTTTTCAGTGGTACAAGTTTGCCATGGTTTGTCTGCTCCGTAGCAGTGCTTTTGGTTGGCCTTGCGCTTATATTCAAAATAGAACAGTGGCATGCAAAAGGTGACTATATCTATCAGTACTGAGTCATGAGGACAATTTTTACATACAATTACATCTCGTCAACTATTCTTGAATTGGGTGTGCTGGAAATAAAGCCTAGCTAGCTTGCCTCTTTGGAGTCCAATCATCGAAACAGCAACAGTGCATAACCAACCTTGGTTTGGTCATTGATTCCATTTATACCACCTTGAAGCGAAACTAGTCTTTTTCTTTTGGGATCCCTTTTCTTTTTTGTGTGTGTGAACGAAAAGCTAAAAACATGATTGTTCATCTCTATGGATTTATATCAGGCCTTTTGGAATGTCATAAAACAGAATTTCATGGCTCTATTCGACAACTTCCATCGAGGAGACCTCACATTCCCTGTTTTAAATTTTGAAACTTATATATAGGCGATGATAAATTTTTAAACTAGTGAGGCTAAACAAATCCAATAATACTCCCTACATGTCTCAAAATATAGACACGATTTGACTTGGTATGGTCTTCAAGAACATATTTTGATCTATAATTTCTCTAATATATATAATTTGTAAGAACAAAGTTTGATCATTAGAATGTATTTCTAAATACAAATCTAATATAACTATTTTTGTAGTATAAACATTTTGTATAATTAGGTTAACTGTTAGTCAAAAGATAATAATGTTTAAATTTTAAAATACGTGCAAGCCTTATATTTCAGGACAGGAGGCAGTGCATAATGATTTATTTATTGAACCTGAAATTTTCACCAAATAGCCACTTATTTGTCCTTCACAAACAACATTTCTATAAAGGGAGAAATAAAATGAAAGTTGCCGTAGTTTTACATGAGAGAATACATGAGCTCAAAAATGACAAATGTGGTTACTTTTAAGATTGACTTTGAAAAAGGTTTATGATAAGGTTAATTGGACTTTCTACAATAATCATTTGAATAAAATGTTCTTCCTTTGTACAAAGGAGGTAATGTGGGAATTAAGATAAGCGAAAGCGACCAAATGGACCCTTACTTCTAAACAAAGAAGGCCATAGGCAAGGTGATTAAGAGCGTGTTAGGTTCATAGCGCTGCATAGGCGTGCCTAATCTGCAGTATTGATTTTGTCCGCCGCACTTGTGGCACGTTTTTGGTAGGAAAAATGAACTAGCGGCGATGGCGAGGTTGCGGCATGCGGTGCCCACAGCCGAACCAAACGCGAGCCAAACATGCATGTGGCTCGGAAGGTGTGGCACGGTGTGGCTAAGTGTGTGTGCAAACCAAACACACCCTAATTGTCCCTTGTACTGTTTAATATAGTAGGAGAGGTACACATATGGCTATTATTATTGCCATAGTCTATTAGGATGGACAAATAAAAGGGGCGGTAGTGCCTCATTTAGTAGAAGATGGGCTGTCTATCTTGTAGTAAGCAAAGAGATGACATGGTGTTATTTTAGGACCATGATATTGAATAACTAAAGAACATGAAAATGATTCTTTACACGTTTTGTCGGTGTTCTGGAAACACTAACAAGTAAATTTATCTAGATTGCGTGTCTAGCTCGATGGCTTAGCCCAAATGGACACGAGGATGTATGCTGGTTCGGGCAGAAAGAGCCCTACGTCCAGTGGGCGATGGCCGTGTTACTCGGGCTCTTGTTTGTAGGAGGGGTGTACAAACGGGTGAGAGAGAGAGGTGGGCTCTCAAGTCTCGATGTATATGCGAATTGAATGCACGGTGTTGGTGTAGCGGTTGTTCTGAGCATAGTAAATGAGGTCCCTTGCCCTTCCTTTTATAGTTCAAGGAGGGGGGAAAGGCGTACAAGGTTTTGGGTTTCCTTATTGAGCACGTCAGGAGTCTTGTTCGACGAGAATGGGGGGGCCTTGTCCTCTTCACGGTTTTGCCCTCTTTCTTTTTCTCGGTAGCACGGCTCGGCCCAGATGGATGCCAGTGGCGAGGTCGGCATGGCGGGGGGCTGTGCACTGCCGCTTCCACATGGTTCTGTCTCGCGGGTCCTGCTTCTAGGTTGGTACCTTCCCCGCTCCCGGTGGTATGCGATGGGCATGGCTTAGCGAGGACTTGGCGCTGGTCAGGCTGGGCGCGACATCGCCCTCCTGTGCTACCGACACCCGTGGAGAATGAGGGCTTGAGGGAGCTCCCTCGGGGGCGGGTCAGCATTCTGTTTCATGATGGCGTGATGGCGTGCTCACACGTGCGAGGCGTTATCATGAGCCGTGACATATCGTACTTTGCTCGAGGGAGTGGTTGGGTCCGTCCCTTATCCTTAAAAGCGAATCCGTGGTGCAGGGGCTCCCGCCCGGGGGCGGCGCAACGCTCTCGGGCGTGTCTTGAGGCCTTCGAGGCGACCTGGGCGCCACTCGGGGGGTGGCGCTATGCCCTCGGGCGAATCGCGATGCTCTCGGCGGTCGAGGAGGGGCGCTCTCGGGCGAAGTGGGGGAATTTGTGGAGGAACGTGGCGCTCTTCTTTGGCCCATGCCGTGCTTGGGCTTTTTTCGTGTGTGGGCTTGGGTCTGTATTCGCGTTTTTTAGGGGAGGCCCAGTGGCGCTGTTTTTCATTGGACCCTATCACGTTTGAATAATTATCAAGACTAAACATTAACTTCCATAAGATTGTTTTTTTTGTTTTGGTGAGGCAATAAGTAGCAGAAGCTTAATCAAATCTTTTTTGGGTGAAAGTTAGACACTTATGCACTTCATTACCTTGGTCTCGAATGATTTACAATAAGTAAAATAACAAGGACTAGAAGAAAGTGGAAGAATGAATAGAAAAAGACTCTTAATGTTGTTAAGCCTTACTATCTTTATGCTTTCTTTCTTCCTTTTTTTTGAAATCCCTAGAGATGTTATGAAGAAAATAGAGTATTATGGACTGAGTGTTTTAGGTAAATGACCGGCACAAACAAGAAATATAGACTAGTTCGATGGCCTCTATTATGTCATCCCAAAGAATAAATGGGATTAGGTATTACAAATCTTGTAGCATACAAAATAAATATTTGTTAAAAAATGGCTCTTTGAGCTAAGCAATGAGCAAAGGATTTTGCAAAAGATATTGAGAATAAATATATTACATATAAGACGATGTAACAAGTTGACAAAATGTAGATGATGCACCTTTTTGGATGAGTATCATGAGTGTAAATGAAAGCTTCTTAAGTTTTGGTATTTTTAGGTTAAATGATGGTAACCACATCAAGTTCGAGGAAGATAACTAGTTAAGGATCCAACATTTGGAAACCTAGTACCCAATGCTTTTTTAACATTGCTCATATAAGACAAGTAAAGGTTGTTGATGTCTTAAGCTCATATTTGCTTAATGTTGAGTTTAGAAGTCCATTAGTGGGAACAAGCTATTGGAATAGAATTATCAATAAGTAGGAATGGCTAATATTAACCAACAATAAGGTACTGATATTTCTTTTTATAGAGCCTGCATAATAAGGATTTTTCATAGCAAACTCGATGTATAGCTACTTGGTTAGTAGTGGTTTAAGTTTCACAAGTATTAGAAGCTTAAGATCCCTTTGAAGTTTAAAATCTTTCTCTGGTTCTTTAAAATAGGGGTTATTCTCACTAAGGTTAATTTAGCAAAGATGGGATGGAATGGTGATATGTTGGGCTATTTTTGCAGCAAACTAGGAAACATCTAATATCTTTTCTTTGAGCGCTCTCATGCCACGTGTTGTGGAGAGCGGTCCATATGGTGCTAGGAATTAGTCCACCTTGAAAGGCCCAAAACATGTCCAATGGTTGGTATACTTGGATAGATAAAACTTTTTTAATCATTTTACTGACCATTGCAGCTATGGTCTATTTGGATAACAAGGAACAAAGTTATTTTAAAAAATGCCCATCCAAATATCTTTTTCGGGTTCTATTTAGGTAGGCCCACTAGCTTTGGTATTGAACCCGGTTACAATGGGGGTAAGGATCTACAAGTGATCGTGGTGGGGCTTACCTTCCATGGCTGTGATATTTAGAATTGGTTTTGAGTTGAATTTGGTTTTAAACTACTTTGTTGGTCTTGAAGTGTTGAGTAGTAATAACTAATAAGGTGGACTAATTCTTCTTCAATGGGGATGAAACTTGATACATTTATCCATTATTAAAAAAATACTTGTTCATCTCTAGATGTCAAAGTTTAATGATAAACAAAAATTGATGGCAGATATCAAATTTGTTGTGCGAAATTAAAGCCTCAGTGGTATGTTTATCTTGAGACCAATCATCTAACATTTTGGGTTGATAACTTTGTGTTTGTCGAGGAACATGGCAGATGCATTGAACCATTCATGTAGCTCACTTAGGACATATATATTTTGTTGATGAAAGCTATTGTAGTTCCATCTCTAATTAGGATAGCAAAAGTACTCCAGTTGTTATTTTTCTTAATCATTCGATGGTTGTTTTAAGTGACTACAACTTTAGAAAGAATCTGAATATTTCTTGAGAGAGAGAGAGAGAGAGATGGGGTGTTCGGTACTGGTTTGGTGTGAGAGAAAAAATACTGTTTGAATGGCAGATAAGCCCTACTGATAAGACAAGCGAGCGGCGGATTCATAATACCATTTATTTTGGTACAGATTTGAACTCAGGGAGCAGAAATTTATTTTACTACCGGGGCTATTAGCTGAGCCCTATTTGAATTCTCCAACTAAAAATAGTTGCTGCTATTTGGCTAATTAGCATCAATCAATAAGTTTATATTAACAGACATTTTGAGGTACTAATTGAGTCATTATTAGCTGGAGTGTATAGATCAACTAAAGCTAATTTTGATAGCTAATTATTAGTTCCCGGGATCAAACAGAATACTTATGTTCTATGAGCTTGAGCATTAGCCAAGCTCACTTTACTCAAGTTCCGCTGGAATGAAGAATTGAAGATGACGAGTAGTAAGAAATTGGACGTCTAGACGGGCTGAGGTAAAAGACAAATGGGTACAATGAAAATGATAAAGCTCAACGGGCGTGATTGGTGGGGAAATCAGGCTCCAAAAGTGACGGAAAAGTGAGAAAAGGCAGAGATACTGTCTGCACTGAAATTGTACGTCTTTTCGTCGCAACATTGTGCTCTCGCTGCAGTCCTTTTTCCAAAGGAGAAAGAAGCTAGTTAGTAGTTTTCGTTTTCTTATACATATACAGTTTTTTTTTTAAAAAAAAAAGAAATGCTACTGCAGAGTGTAGACCTCTCTCCCTATGTCGCTGCTAGTAAAGTGCTAGTAGGAGATTGTTGCGAGTCGCGACTGTCGGAATGACCGAGTAACAGTAGTGGTGTACACAGTACACTGTTGGTCGATAGGCCGGGACGCGAGGCCCAGGCCCCAATGCAGTTCCAGCCTTCCAGAACGCAGGACCCCGGCAGGTGACTGGTGTGGTGAGCCTGCTGCACTCCGGGCAATAGGGCATGGGACCGGTCGGGAGCTGGTGTTTTTGCGTACAAAAACTTTGCAGCCGTGAACCAACAGCTGCTTCAATTTTGTCGCTCGTCTAAAATACAAGTTGAATACAAAATCGTAAACGAAAGTTCTTTTTATATATATAAAAGGCATCACAATGAAAGTGCTTTGCTGCTGCTGACAGGATCTGGTTCCAAACGGTTTAAGCAAATGGGCAAAACAAGAGGACATGTGTTGCCGGGTCTAAGAGTCAATTGTGGCGCCATTCCCATGCCACTAGGACACTAGGTTATTTACTGTTACTATGTTATCTTGTATAAGAATTCAAGTGAAAAATTTGCATTGTTTTCTGTTTATGCCTCCTGCATCAGGTTGTGCTTCTGCTTGGCAAAAAATCCTTGCTAAACATGATATCATTGAGTGGTTCGAATATTGCATTGGAGGACTTGAGATAAGGTTGCAAAATCAAAGACTATGCTCCATTTGCTCTGCACCTGTCATGTACTCCCTCCGTATCGTTGTCTTTGTCGTTAAAAAACCGTGCTCTCCTCACGGACACGGTTTTTAAGTGATAAATTCCATGGGACAAAGGGAGTAGTTATGAAGTCCACTGATCAGGATTCGTTTCTAATTAAGCTCTTGCACTCATAAGCTAGTAAATATGTTCGTATGTTGAAACAGAATATTGTGCAATCGTGGCACACTATTTATTTGGAGATTTATGTAGCAATCGCGTTATTAATGTTTCAATACGTCTTTGATGTTTTAACATGTCGTGGGCTTAGATAGACACACGTTATTCTAATTCATATAAATATATATATGTGAATCATGAACTGAAAAGAGAAAAAGAAGAAGAAAAAAAAGGAGAGATACGTGAATGTGTCGTGGAGACTACTACATACTTCCTCCATATATGGTTTAGATGTTGTTTTGGACAATGACATAGTCTCCAAAGTATAACTTTTTGACTATATTTTTATAAAAATACTCATCATAAATTGATATATTTATACTTTTATAGAAGTATTTTTTAGGACACATCTATTCATATAGTTCTCATATTTCTAAACTCAATAACTTAAAGGTTATTTTTTGATTTATGTTTCCAATATTTGATTAAAATCTTATCCAAAATAACATCTAAATCCTATATGGGGGAGTACATAAATATTAGGTGAGAGAATCCTCTTTGATGGGATCTGTGGATGCACTCGTTCTCGGTGTTCTTGGTCCTTGTTCTCTTCCCCTCCAAATTCTAGATTTTTTTTTTTAATCTCTCTCCATCACATCATTTTTTAGCCGTATGCATAAAGTATTAAATGTAAGTAAAAAACTAATTATATAGTTTGGTTGTAAATCATGAGATAAATCTTTTGAGTCTAGTTAGTCTATAATTAGACAATAATTATTAAATAAACAAAAATGCTACAGTATCGCAAAAAAGTTGCAATCTAAATAGGGGCTTGGTCGTTGACCCGATGACCCTTGGGCCCCGCCGGGTAGGTAACCCGGTCGCTTTTTGTTGGGTTCTCTTGCCTCGAAACAAAATTGAGGCCTCGATTTTATTACGTGGAGCCCGTTTTCTTGGATTTGTCTCACGTCGCCACATGATCATGCGCTGTAATAATTCAGCCCACCGCCTAAACAAAGTAGAGAGAGAGAGAGAGAGAGGCGAAGGCGAGCGAAAAGAAAGCGAAACGGAAGGGGGGACACGGGCGATTAGCCCAGGCAGCCGAGTTTGGCCACCGAACCCTCTGCATCTGCCGGTAAACTTTAGGAAAAGAGGAGAGCTTCTGTGGGGTAAAGACGAGGAAAAGAAAAGAGCTGCTGGGGATCGAATCTGTACAGTAGCGAAATGGCATCCTTAAACCTGTAATTATAGGCGTTTTCCCTGCTGACCAGTGACTGGAGTTCAAATTCGAAGTCAATTATTTGGAAATGCAGAGGGTAGGCAGTAAAACCGTTGCTGCTGCCTTTTCAGGGCAGGTATTTCTGGGCCTGTTCCTGCTGTCATTTTCCCTCCTCCGGCTCCGGCTAGGGATCAAGAGGAAAAAAAAAAAAAAAAAAGCTGACGAAGCCGCTGATCCAACACTCCGCTGATGGTCCGTCCGCCCGAGCCCTTTTCTTCACCCTCTGACCAGTGATATCACCACAGTAATGGCTACCTGCAACGAGCTTTTACCTACCCGCAACCGACACGAAACGTACTAGTATAAAAAATCGGGGGGCGTAAGCATAACAGACTTGCAGTCCCGCTCACTGTCATCATTCGTTGAAACGGCGAAGATCAGCAATAGAAAAAAACGAGGAAGATCAAATTGGAGGAGACTTTTGAGCCGGAGAAGAAATGATTAGGGGAAAAAGAAGGGAGACGCTAAAAGAATCGCTAATTGCAGACGAACGAACCTCTGCCGACAGTTTTCGAAATGGTTGACGCAGCCACTGCCCGCAGGTATCTGCTTCGTGATGCCCAGGAACAAGCCGATGGAATCAGCGCGAAAAACAAAAGCAGAAGATTATTGTATGACGGATCGGGTGACTGAGAGAGAGAGAGAGAGGAGAGGAGAGAGCTTGAGAGTGTGTACATCGACGAGGCGACGAACAAACCGTAATAAAGAAAGAAAGGGGGAGAAGATCTCACTCAACTCAAGCAAGGAAACAAAGGAGAACAAAGCGGCGGCACGGGAAGAACATAACGAATCACGAGAAAGAGCTCCCCCAAGGCGCTCAACCACCCTCATCTTTTGCTTTCGTTGCTTCGCTTGGACTTTGTACTCGTCTACTCAACCCCACCCGATTTTTTTTCCCCCTCCGGCTCTTATCTTAAACTGACCGCGCCCAACAAGTCGCCCCAGCAGCAGCCAGCAAAGGTAAACGAAAGTACGTACAGGCATGACCTAACGGCACAAGTGACACGGCTGCACAGTAACAGAGGTATGTGTGTGTGTTTTAGAGTGAGTAGTGGACTTGACATGCTAGTCCGGTATGGTAAACAAGTATAGGCACGCTTTTGCTTTTCACGCCCCGGCGGGCGAAAAAGCCCTGCTATTTAAGCACGCCAAGCTCTGTCTGTCTCCACCCAGTCCACACTCTTCACACTGTGTCTGTCTCACTCACGTCGTCCTCCTGCACCACACCACCGAGGCCGACGACCGAGCGAGCCATGGAAAGGGAGGTGCAGCTGATGGAGGGGAGGCAGGCGTGGCCGCTCCACATGATGGGGATGGGGATGGGGGTGGCGGCCGCCGCTAGTAGCACGACGACCACCGGCTGCTTCGACGACTACTACAGCAGCAGCAGTACCAGCAGCAGCGCCGGTGGTGGTGGCGACGGCGGCGGCGACTGCGGCTTCGTGCTCGGGTGGGAGCAGCTGGCGCCGGCGCCGTTCGGCTGCTTCGGGCTCCTCGCCGCCGACGTCCACGACCTCTTCCCGCTCTGTACGTACGCCTGCCGGCCTGCGTGCTCTCTCGTTTCTTCGTGGTGCAAGCCGTGTGTGTGTGATCTGATCCCCGTCGGTTTCGGTTGTTCTGTTACTGTCTTTCTCTGCAGTCGCCGCAGGCATGGAGCCGGCGCTGCCCGCCCGCCGCCGGCGCCGGCGCACGACGACGTGGCCGCCGCAATCGTCCCCGGCGAGCTGGACGACCTTCTCCTGGTGCGTTGTCGTCACGACCGGAGCCCGGAGCCGGAGGGTCAAACAGACCACCAACTCCTCCTGGCATTATTAGCAGCAGGAGCAGCAGCCAGCTGCTCTCCTGAATTTACTCCGCTTCCGCTAGCAGCTCATCAAACCTCCCCTCGCGTGTCCTTTGCAGAACTTCTGGGACGCGACCTGCCACCACCACGACGACGGCGACGTGGGCGAGACGCTCAAGGCGCAGCAGCAGGGGCAGCAGGCCGCCTTCAATTCCAGCTGCGTCACGCACGAGCAGCAGGACTACTACTGCACCCCCACCGACTCCTCCTTCCTCCACTGTGAGTGACCTGATATCATCGCCCCTGCAAAACGCCCGTTTGAATCCAATCCTGCCCTCCGCTCCCACTCTGTGACTCTGGAATTGACCGGGGTTTCGTCGTCTGCAATGCGAACGGACGGAACTGGTTGTTTTTGGTCTTGTTGGTCCCGCGGCGCCTCGCGTCAAGAACATGTGTACATCACCATGGTGCGTTTGGGTCGGAGTCGGACGCAGGCAAAGGACAAAGCCAGGTCGTACGTATATAGAGCTACTAATAAGCGTTAAACAATGGCGCTTTATTTGTCAAATGCATGCGTAATGCGTTGCCATGCATCGCCAACGTGGGGCCCGCGGGAGTTTAGCGGCACGTAATTTGTCACGGCCCCATGATTTCCGCATGATCGATGTATGGATTGGTAGCACATTGTTAAAATCATTACGGGTATTATTATAGTGCTCACTGCACTGGAATACTGATAATTGAGAAATGCAAGTGAGCATGATGCCCGCGTCTGACTTGCAAGGCCAGACAGGGCGCGTCTTTTTCAAGAAAAGACAGATCTGGGTTCTACGTGTTTAGATTGTACTAGTGCCGCCCGAGATTCTAGTACTACTAAATTTATTAGTACTAATCTTCTTCGTCACGCCCCAATTTTTAAACTCAGCCGATGAAACCCGACTAACCAACCTGTCTGCCCTGCAGATGATGATGATGGCGATGATCCCTTGAGCTCGATTTTCTCGGCGGGTCCCGCAGCGGTGTTCCAGCAGCAGGCCCCCGCCGCAGAGGCAGCAGAGCCCTCGTCGTCCTCCAACTCCCGCGTGGACCCGCGCGCCGGCGGGGTCGACCGCCTGCCGGTTCCGCAGCTGCAGGGGCAGGGGCAGCAAGTGCAGCAGAGGCAGGGCGCCGCGCGGGCAAGGACCCCGCCGCTGCCGAGGACCTCCTCCTCCGCTCCCTCCTCGCTGAAACGCGCGACACGCGAAGGTGCGCGTCTCGTCTTGTCATGCCGCGCACGGCCAGCCAGCCACGCATGCGAGTTCACGGCCAGGGGGGCAGAGCCAGCTCGGCTGCCCCTGCCTGGCGAGTTGACATGCCATCATTCAATTCGTCCCACTCGTGCTAACTGCTATTAACCCGCGCTTTAATTGCTGCTTGTCCATGGCATGCAGAGTCGTCGGCGGCGCCGAGTGCAGCAGCCGGAGCGACGGCGGCGGCAGCAAGCGGCGGAAGCAGGCCGGCGCCGGGGGGGTGGTGTGCCCGTTCGCGCTGCTCAAGCCCGACGGGCTGGACGGCGGCGCGACGCTGGCGGACATCAACGCGCGCATCCTGATGCGGCCCGCGCGCCCCGTCCGGCACCCCGTGGGCGAGTTCGCGTGCGCGCCGCGCGTGTCCGCGGACCAGCCGGGCATCTCGGGCAAGGCCGTCGCCAGCTTCACGCGCCTGCACACCCCCGGCCGCGGCACCATCACCATCATAAGGACGCGAGGCTAGCTGCTAGTGTACTAGCGTGTAGGATTTGATTAGTTGTGACTGGACCTCCCAGTTGCATGCTAATGCGATGCCATTAATGTAATTATCTGCGTAACTTGTATGTAAATCGAACGAATAAAAATTAAATCTCTCCGATTAATCTACCAGACCAGCAGCAGCTCAGTTCATTTCTCCTGCACTGCATCATAAACTGCAACTAAACTTTTGATACGAACTGAATCTAGCAGCTGAGAGCTTCCATTGGATGGTTTCGCTGGCATTGCCACGGGCCACGCTGCTGTATTGCAGACAAACAGGTTGTGCCACGGCTGCTTGCTTACATTCCCAAAAGTTGGAGGCAGCTAGCTTTCCTTTTGTCTGCACAGCAGCCAGCGTGGGGCCTGCACCCCCGCTGCTGCCAGCCGCCACCACCATGACTGCTTCTTCAAGTAGTAGTTGTGTTCGTGTCTCTCTCTCTCTCTCTCTAGTGTCTGTGTGAGAGACACAGACAGAGAGAATGCCTGCTTCGAGCTCGAGCCGGGCTCGGGCTGCCACTCCGTCCATTCTCTCCAATCTCCGAGCGCGGCGTGGTGCCTTTGGCTGGTCGATGCGGCGCGCAGCGCCAAGACAAAAGGATGACACGATTAAAAACGCAGGGGCTTGTGAATCGGCGTGCCTTGCCCTTGTTGCTTGCGACGACACCCAGACGCCGAGACGACGACGTCCGCTCGTGTACCGTGTGGGGGTTGTTGCACGCAAAGCTGACCATCATGTCCATGCATGCATGTGACTGAGCTCGTATAGTATAGCTATCGTCGAGTCGGTCCATGCGTATGAGGCTCTCGCGGCTCTTGTTCTCTTGCTCCAAGCCTCTTCGGCAAAGAGAATATACGAATCGAGTAAAGTCAGTGTCGAGCAGGACAAAGCAAAATCAGAGGACGGTACTAGCAAGGATAGGTGAAGACGAAGGTTTAAGAAGAGAAAAGAGAGAAAGGAGGGCGTTAATTTGATTTGGGGAGTGACAGTGAGTGAAAGCTTGCGCGGAGACGGAGCATCTGGTTCGGCAGTCGGCGGCAGGCAAAGCAAAGCGAAAAAAATAAAAGTGCAAATGGCTCCGGCTCCATCATTGTGGCCGCGCAAAAGCGCGACAGATAATGGCTCGCTCGGCTCATGCACTGCATGGCTGGGCTGGGGAGTGTTGGTGGGGGACACTACTGTAGCCTATACGGCAAACGCAACCTTGAAAGCGAGTAACAGAGCCGCGCTAGTCAGCTGAGCTGCTGCTGTGTGCCTGTTTGTGTAGAGGAGAGAGAGAGAGAGAGAGAGAGAGAGAGAGAGAGAGAGAGAGAGAGAGAGAGAGAGAGAGGTACTAATGTATTTAAAATGACGGTTCTGTAATTTTTGCATCTCGACGAGCTACTCCTACCAAAGGCAGGCGGAATGATGATGTATGCAACCTAGTACGGCACCGGGTGGCTGGATCATTTCGTACCGTATACCGTCCTGTCCGGACGGGAAATGGGCAGTATTGTCTCAGAGTATCTAATCGTGGTTCATGGGAGTACATGCTGACAAAGTTTGGCGATCCGGCCGGCGGTCAAGGCGGTTTCGTGGCGGTCGTTAAATCCGTGACATCAAACGGGGCCGGAGCGGAGCCCGGGACGAGAGGTTTGGTTGGTGCCTCGTAAATATGCGTGGGGGCACACAAGTGTCGTGTCGCCAAAGTTAGGGCAGGCATGACTTGAATTAAAGCCCCCAACGGCTGCTCTTTCTAGTGCTAGTGTATTCATGTCGTTTGTTCATTCATTTTCATGCATGGGCATGGGCCATCTCGATCTCGATCGCCTTATCATGACAGGGACTTTTATTTGTGTGACGAATCCAGAGGGAACACAATTATTCAAGGGGCTCGTGATCTCGCAACTAAGCCGCAGCATGTGAATCAGAATGCGGTGCCGAGGACTTTACGAGCAATAATGCGGTCCTCACCAGAATCTGTATACAAGTAGTAGTTCGGTAGGGCTACACACACCTACAACAAACTGACCATTTTTGCGTAAGGAAAAAATGAAAGGGAGTGAGAGTGCTTCAGTCAATGCAGTTCGATCACCAACAAATGCATGGCCTAATGTATTAGTAGTTGATAGTAATCGTGCATGCTACTGTGCCTATTATAGCTAACTGTTCTCTGCCAACTACAGAGAAAAAACTACCGCACACCTATATTTTTTTAATTTGTTTGTTTGTTTATAACAAGAGGTAGAACTGCCGGTTCAATATAATTACACATCGATCTGAAGTGATACACAGGAGCATATATAGCTTTATTTGCCTTTTGAGAATGTGATCTAATGCAGATTTTGTTTTTTCGAAAGGTTCTGACATGACATGCGCATCCATCATGGTCGAGGTTGAAAATCGCTGCATCGACACAGCTAGCGGCTGACAAGCTTAATGATGAGCAAATGAGGCGCATAATAACGACGACGTTTCGATCGTGTCCCTGTCACTCACCTGCCTCAGGCTCGTGTTAGAGATGCTAAGCAAGGACTGACGACAGACAACCTGTTGACACATCAGTCACTGAGTGACCACGCACTACTGTTTACCTGTCAGCCCATCAGTCCATCATCAGTGCCCCCCGTCTTTCGCGCACAAGTCAAACCACAGCGCTTTCCCCCGATAATCCGGTGGCCACCGCAGTTTTGAAATGGCCCGTGTCAATCATTGCCTGCCCGCTGGCCGCTGGTAATCATCAGTAGTAGTAGCAGTAATTTCGCCTTCCCACTAGAGGGAAACCGACGACGAGGACGACGACGACGGGAGGCCATCGCAAGTCAAACAGTTCCACGAGGTTGTCAGTGTCACAGCCAGCCAGCCACGCATGCATAAGCAACAAATCAGAAACAACGTTGGTTGCAGTACGCCCGGGACCGGGAGAGAGACGCAAAGGAACGGAACGGACAACGGAGCCGCCGGCCGCGGCATGCATGGGTCGGGTCGGTATCGATCGGTGGGTATGGCTCATGCGGGTGATCAATGCGGCGCGTCGTCGTCGTACGTGCCTCGGCGCCTGGCCGTACAGTACAGGAGTAGTAGGTATAGGTGGATTTGGATGGACCCAGCTTTCGTTCCACTCAATCATACGGTCCTCGACCCTCGATTTCGTCCCGGCAGGCTGGCGCGGCGGCCGATCGATTTGAGCGCGAGGAGGTGGACGCCGCCGCCGCGTCCGCGTGTATTTACTCCTCGTGACCCCGTGATTGCATTTGCGGCTCGCTCCTACTCGGCCTGTCCGTGGCGTTTGCCGTGGTCGGCGTCGGCGAACGGCGGGTGGGCGAGGCGACAACGGCGATGATGAATGCCCGTCTTTGCTTACGGAGTAGTCTGTCGTAGTGTCGCGCACTACTGCACTAGTTCTCGATCGATCGGCGGTGGACCGTGGACGGACGGACGCCACTATGCGCGTTTCGTTGTGCATGGGGGGTGCGTGTGCATGTACTCTGCCTTTTGTCCTGGCGAGTGTGCTCTAGCAGTCTAGCACTGTGCAGCTAGCAGCTCCCGTATTGGCGCACTGTCCCCGTGCTCCCGCATGTGTCCATGTACAACGTCAACCACGGAAACCGAACCATGGGGGCATATTCGAACAGTACATGGATGGCATTGGTGTGCCCGGTGCCCCCGTGGAATCCATGGTGAGCCGATCCGTACGTGTTGATTGAGGCATCGTCTACCAAGTACCAACTCCTGAAGTAGTTGGACACACCCTTTCACCAAACGAGCGAAATCTCAGCACCTTCTCGCACGTACGTAGCTCCTAACAAAAGTGCTCTCACAGGAGATTCATCAATATCGCCATACGTGAAACTAAAAGCACATTTTAACTCTATCAGTACAGCTAGCTGCTCGTGAAACTGAAGAAAAAAAATTATTTCATTAGTGACAACGGGTTGTGCCAGAATGAGACCTGAAAAGGCAGCAAAAACGAAGAGCTCTAGCCACGTCTTAATTTTTTTTTTAAAAGACGGAATAGCCAAATTCATCCTCAAACTATCATCAAAAGCTCAATTTAGTCCCTGAACTACGAAAACGGTCGTTTTAGTCCTCAAACTTTCACAGCCGGCTCAATTTCATCCCTAAACTATGAAAATGACCGTTTTCGTCCTCAAATTTTCGCAGCAGGCTCAATTTCGTCCTTGGTCTGACGTGAAGCGCCATCTTGGCTCGCCTCGTCATCGCTTCGGTCATTTGGAATCAATACAAAAAAAAGCATGCAAGCTGATTTATTCTTATTCCAACTAGTTGCAACTAGTTGTAACTTTTCAATACAACATCGATGAAGATAATTTTTGTAATTTGATTCTTTGTTAGAAAATTAATATAATTTTTGTAGATCTATCATTTCAAAATAATTGCGTTAAAAACTGTAGCACCACAATAATCGTTTTTATCGTTTGTCGCATTAGAAAATTAATATATTTTTGTATGGAGTTAAATAAATATACTTTTTATACCGTCTCAAAAGTAATTTTCTAATTTCGAGAGATGCTTGCAGACATTAAAATGAGCTAAATCAAATTACAAGCAACAGCAGGTAATTATTATAGTGCTAAAATTTATATTAACTTTTTGAGCATCTTAACGTCATCAAATAAAAAATATTGAAACTAGAAAGTTGTAGATCTTATCGAGATCTATAATTTTTATACAAAAATCATCTTCATCGGATGTTGTATTAAAGAGTTATAACTAGTTGCAATCGGTTAGAATAAGAATAAATCATTTGGTGTGCTTTTAGAAACCGATTTCAATTTAATCGGCGATGACGAGGCGATCAGCCGTGGTGCTCCACGTTGGACCAGGGGCAAAATTGAGACGACCGCGGAAAGTTTGAGGATGAGAACGGTCGTTTTCATAGTTTAGGGACTAATTTGAGCCGGCCGTGAAAGTTTGAGGACTAAAACGGTGCGTTTGTAGTTCAAGGACCAAACCGAAGCTTCGGCGATAGTTCAATGACCAAATTGGTTATTCCGTCTTTTTTTAAAATATAAAGGTACCCACCGTGGTTTCTTCTTAATAGAAAAGGCTCACAAATCAAACTTTACATCACGGTCCCATGGACCTCCTCTTTCTCCCATTCTCTAAACTTCGAAATTGCCAGGTTAAAAAAACTTTGAAATTGCCACAGTTCCATCTTCCGACGACCGACACCATCCGATCTTATTGGAACGGCTACTTCCTAATTAAAATTAAATTCCGATTAGCTGGGCCATCTTCTCGATCGGTGAAGGTCATTTCAGTTGGGTATTGGGCTCGAGTGTACACCGTACAGAAGCTTGGAGCATCTAGGGCCCAAGATCAAAGTCCTGTGTGGGTCGCCCTTCGTTTTCAAGCGTTGCATGTGTGAGAGTATGTATAACCCATAGAGGGGACCGTCTCAAGTGCCTCGAATTTATTACATAGACATGCATAAAGATAGAACATACAATCCACAGGTGGAGAGGCGTCGTAAGTGTCTTAAATCTATCGCATCGACAGATATAAAGACTTGTCATACAACCTACGTGATGGGGCCTGTCTTCAAGCTGTTTAATGCTTTGCATATAGTTAAGATCAACTATAAATAAATTTTTTATATACCACTGTGTAGCTATTTAAGAAAACATATAAAGGATAACAAATTCGCACTAGCTATTGCCTCAGTTTACATCACACGCACTAGCTAGTGCTTAAGATACACACTCACTAATGCAGAAGGGGGAGGGGGGGCATGCAGTTTTCAAAATAATAATAAAACGGCATGACTATTATTCAGATAACTCTCACATGTGAAATAAGCACACGCATAAACTGATAGCATTCACATAACTCTCACAAACATTAATGTAACTAGTAGGTTTCAGGTAAAATAGTAGCATCCAGATAACATTCAGGTAACTAGAAGCATTCAGGTAAATGCGTGCTGCATTGATCAATCAAAGTTCTGTGGGTCATCCAGCCACATTACCAGTACCTTGGCAAAGCAGAGTTTTAATTTGGAGCCATGCCATAACACGCCCCGGTCGCCACCATCTTCTTGTAGCAAAAGTGATACACTCCAGTAGTACTGTATATATGATGATAGCATCGTCATTGTCCCGAAACAAGTACCGAACACGAGTGCGGTGCACGCTGCACAGACCCAGTGCAAATTAATGCCAGGTGATCGCGGACTATGCATGCATGCATGCTACATGCACCATCGATCGGGCAGGTCAGGTGATCGCAGGCTATGCACGATCGCACGCCATGGCCCGCGGACAGACGTCTTACCGTCTCGACATCAGATCAGAACGAAACGTTCGGTGTTTCGTATTGGGACGGGCTGGAGCGGCCGTGCAGTGCAGGCCACGACCGATGAGCGATGATCGGTCGCCCGTCGTCGAGAGAAAAAAAAGGAGAAAAAAGGGTGAACAGAAGGGACAGACAAGACAGACAGCTTATTGCCTTATATTAATGAGACGGACACAGACAAAGATCGGTGGGGTGACTGGTGAAGCCCTGTGCGTCCATCTCCATGCATGATTCCATGCCATGGGCGCGCTGGATCAACCGTGTCGGCCGGCCGGCCGGGGCAGGGAACGCAGGGTGCTGTGCTCCTGTGCTTGTGGTCGTCGTCGATCGCCGAGGACGCGTACACGGAGTCGGACACGGCGTCCGCCCGGCGCGGCGCGGCGCCTCTCCGATCCGCCGTGGGGAAAAAGGGCCATGATTGCGTCCCGCACGCAGGCAGCAGTCGCGGGCGACGTAAAGCGGCGTGCCATGCCGTGCGGCGAGGAGCAAGGTGTGCCTGTGCCCTCGCCTCGTCGCGCCTGGCAGAGGGTGGGTGAGTACGCGAGGGCGCACGCGGTCGCACGGCCGAAAAGGCCACCAGCTCCGGTTCGCGCTTTTCCGGACCGGCGCGGCGGGGCCCGGCGCGTGCCACCGCGGCCGGCCGGGCTGAGATGTCTCTGGTGGGGACGGACGGGGGGCGCCTGAGGTGGCGATGCTGATGCTTCGTCGCTGCCGGTGCATGGACATGGACATGGACGGACGGACGCCGGACGGGGGCCTGACGAATGAATCGGCTTTTGGGTTTCGTGGCTCTCGCTTTTTTTCACGAGGCACCCAGCTCTGACACGAAGGCTGGTAACGTATAGCACGTTGTTATTAACAGCAGGCCACTAGGCCAGCAGCACTCGATTACTGTCGTTCCAACCCAAGTCAAATGACCCGTGTTCTTCCGGCCATTTGACACCGTTTCAAAACTTACGACCACGTAAACTCACAGCCCGGTACGGTCATGCGCTACAGAACGTTCTGTACTAGTACAAAGAAGCCCGGCGAAGGCGGCGGCGGCGGCTCTGCCCCGACCCGAGCGAGGCACGGAGGCAGGCGACACACTGGTACGGTCTCTGGCCGCGAGATTTGAAACGATCAATCGACAGGCGAGAGAGCAGCACGGCCGGCCGGCCGGAGCGGCTCCGGACGGCCCAGCCTACTCCTGCAGACGTCCTGGTCCTGACACTCTCCAAAGCCAGCCACAGCACAGAATGCCGCTGCCCACAGATCGTGGCCGAGCAAAGCACAGCGCCTAGACGCAGCAGAGTTCACTAGAAATCACTCGCTCGCAGCTGTACTATACCCAACCGCAGCCTTTCTGATATCGCCAAAACACGTGCTGCCGGTACAATTATTGGCGATTATTACGCTCGCCCCGGGGCCCTGTGTAGCCAGACAGACCTCGCGCTAGCTGCCTGCATCCATCGCTGCGGCGTTTGCATGCGCTCTGCACTCATGCATGCCATGCATGGCGATCCTTCGCTGACTAGGCACTGTGCGCGCGAGGAGGAGGAGCTGCGGCCTCTGCTCTCATGGCGGTCATGGACCAGGCAACGCCCAGCTGAACCTTTCTTGAGACTGTAGGTAGGTATGTTTGCATTGCGCCGAGTGCAGATACATTCAGAGTTTTCAGACTGCTGAGCCGTTGCTAATGGATCATACTGGAGTGACAGAGCTTTCTCGCTTTCTGCTGCCAACCCTCTGCATCTGCTGCTGAACGTTGGCCCGATCGTCAGTTAATGTTTGCTGGTGTTTAAGTAGTACTACGTCTTTGCAAATAGCATGGTATAAAAAAGACTAGCAAGGTTGCCCACACAAGTAGCAATATTAGCTAACCTTTTTTTTATGATAATAACTATTATCAATTTTTATTTGGAAATTATAATAAGATTATGAGCTATGTCATATATATGTGTACACACAGATACACATTTCTACTCTTTTTATTTGGATTAGAATCTCTATTCAGATTATATGGGATTAGAGGATCTATTTGATTAGAATTAGGATTCCATGCTACTCCTTACTATCAGGTACAAATATAGATAATGGATTGTCAATTTGATATTTCACACCGACCATTTCTCGATGTTGGTAAAAACATGTCAATTTGGCAATTTTCCATCCAACTTTTCTGTGTCTGCCTGATCAATGGCATCAAAACGTGCCCGGACAAAAGTGATGTATCCACTCAACAAGGCAAGGTACTGCATGAACCATTTACCAATCTACTCCTAGAGTGGACCAAGTGGACAAGAGTCCGTCAACTTTTTCACCTTCTTTTGAGAAAACAGGTCTATATCTTTTGAAAATGCACTAGTCATTTGTGTACTAGTATGTTTTTAGGTTAACACGATTGATTTGATTTGGTGCCGGAGGGCATTCGGTCAGTAGTACTTTGATGAATAGTAGCGCTTTGTTGTATGCATTATTACATGTAACTGTTCCCAGTGGATGTTGTGTTGCACCATATGAAGTTTTTACTGACCTTCAACGGTTACTACTCCCTCCGTTTTGAACTGTATTTTTATCTTGAATTAAACTTGTTTAGTTTTAACCAGGCTTATGAAAAGTATGCTATCGTCTATAATATCAAATAAATGCACTCAACATATATTTGTTGTACATTTAATGAATTTTGTTTGATTTTATAAATATTGTGCATTTTTTGGGTCAAAAGTTGAAACATAATTTAAATGAAAGGGTAAAATATAACATAACTGTAAAAGTGATTTATACCCAACTGTCACCCGTGTGACAGATCATGTTAAATTTGCCAAACAAAACAAATGAGTGATTGAAGGCTCTATGTCACTCGATTTTTATATTCATAAGATTCACATCCAACGAACCAAATAAAATGGATCAAACTCAGAGCAAAAAAAAAAAAACATAGAAAAATTTCAAATTAAACAGATCAGTTCTATGAAGGCCAAATTAGAAGAATATCAACAAAGCAAAAAAAACATAGAAAAAGACAGATTTAACAAATCAGTTCTATAAAAGGCAAATTAGAAGAAAATCAAAACAAAAAATAGAAGAAATACAAATTTACAGAATTCTATGAAAGGAAAATTAGAAGAAAATCAAATAAAAAATATAGAAAACATACAAATTGAAAAATTTGCAACAAACTTGATCAATTTACACCTATAGAACACAAAACTTACACCCAAATCAAAGTAGTAAAATGTGGCTCATTGAGATGTAATCTGCGGGGGTGCAAGGTCATCGGCGCGCCAAGGTGCAGTGGCGCGGTGCGCGACGGTGGCACCGAGACGGCAGGGGCCGCAAGGACGAGCGGTGCACGCGGGGTGCCCGCAGAGACGAGCGGTGCGGGTGCACGGGGTGCAGGGTCGCAGGTGCGCTGAGGTGCAGTGGCGTTAATGCACAGTACTTTACGGGTGACGCAGCTGAATGGAGTTAATACGGTGAGTCATATGAGAGGAAGAGCGGACAGGCACATCCAAATCACGTCCGTTGATGGCACCATATGAACGGCTCATAAATCGAGTGACCAGAGGCCATGAATCACCCGAGCGACGTTTAGTTTTCCCCTAACTGTAACATATTATACTAAATTTCAAGCCCTTCACAAAAAGTGAAGCTCCGACAATTAAATTTACAAAAGTATATATGCTAGACTTCTAGCGCAAACTCAAGGCTTCATCGAGGCGATTCAGATTCTTTGGGACCATGCGTCCTTATCTTCAATAGCTCTTCAAATGAGCATTACCGGGGAAATACATGCTTGTCTGTCATGATTGTATTGACATTCCCCAATCCTCCTTCAACTGTATGAATCGGTGCCAAATAATGGTAAAACCACAAAATGATTTAACCTAGAAATGTTTCTGGTTTGCTACCTGTGAATGTGAAACGTTACCTTTGGGGGGTGGTTTCACAGTGGTTATCTTCCGTTTCTTTTGCCTTCCTTATGTGCTAGGAATTGTATTTCGCCTTAGTATAACAAGTTAAAATATATTGTATTTAGGTTGTTCCTGTCCCACTATAGGTAAGTTTGGTTTTTTAAACATATTTTAATTTATACAATTTTAAGAAAAAAATCTTTTTCCAAATGAATTAGGATCTAGTCTACTAGCTAAACAATTTCATAAAATAATTCAGATTTGTTAGCTGAATATTTCATGAGAGAAATCTGAAATATTTTTATCAAAATCCAGATCCCTACCAAATGCACCCTAAAATTTTATTGAACTTTTGGAACCTCAATAGTCAATAGCTTTTAGAAGATTTAAGTTTAGCATACAGAATACTGGTAAAATTATCTTGAAACACAATTTCATAATTCCATGCGCTTTATTAGATACCATAAACACTTTTTAATAGAGAACAGTCAAAATAATATATAAATAAAAAAGTGTAAAAATGGGCATAAAGGTACTTTTATAGGAAGGGTGCAAATTAAACTCAGTTATGCCAAGTTTGTTAGCAAATGGACCTTTAACCACTGTGTTATTTATTGTCAAAGTAGTTTAACTCAAAACCATATATTTAGTTGAATCTTATGCAAAATTAGGTCTGCTTGATCCATAGAGTTAATAGCTACCAACTAATAATGAGTTCTTTTGGATTCAAACAGGTCTAGCTAATAATATAGCTAATTATTAAATGAATATCAATCAACAACTATCTCACTTGTTAGGAGCTAATACTTAGCTAGCCAAAATTAGCCATGACCTATTAGCTAGTTAACTATTAGCAGTTAACAAACAATAAAAACCGGGCCATAGAGCAACTCCTAAGAGCCTCTTTATATTTTTTTTTCTTATTGATAGAAATAGAGATTTTAGTTAAAAGATATCCTTAAAAAACTTTTTAATTAGATTTGTGAATATTGATATCATCTATTTTGGATTTTCGCCACTTAAAAATAAAAAGAGCAGAATGGACTCTCTAAAGTTCGCACAAGGTATAAAGAAACCGTTGAAAAGTGAAAAGAGATCGAAAACAATTTTGTATTTAAATAGCTATTTAAATAAGTGACTTATAAAGTGAGTTTATCCAAGAGTTTAGAAAGTTCAAGTTGAAGCAAAGCTTTTCAAAACAGCCGTTTCAATGACAGGTAACCGAAAATTGCTGCTGTGGCTGTGGCCAACCGGCAACCGGCCAGGCGGCCACACAATTCCCCGCCCTGTATGCCGTATCTCGTTCACGGTCACCGGCGCTCCACAAAATCTCGTCGCGGCCTCGCGGGTCTGGGCTCGGCCGCACCCTACACCGGCGAGCGGCGATCGTTGCCGTGCTCAATGGCCGCCATCGTAGCACCAAAACCCCTCCCGTTCCCCACCATCCTCACCACCCGCTCCTCACTTGCCCGTTTACACACGCGGTGTTCCACCCAAACCTCCTATTCCAGTGCCGGCCGCCGCGGTCCCGCGCTCGCGGCCACTCCCCGTCCCGGTGGAGCTTGCAGGGTCCATTCCCGCCTTAGGTCTCTTCCCCTCCCAGCGCGGCAGCATCGTCCTCAACCGCGGAAGCGGCGGAAGGTATTAGGCACGAACGAATTTGTGCTTTGTTGCAAAGTTGACTGGGTGATGTTAAAATTGTGCGTTTCTGATTTCTGAAGGCATGTCTGACCCGGAGCTGAGGCTGGTGCTCGAGCTCGCTACCAACGAGGAGCTGATGGAGCTCGAGGAGATCCTCTACGGCACCAGGTTTGACTGCTTTCTGATTTTTCTCATGCTACCCTTTTCCGATTTAGCTCTGATGTGAGTTCATCAGATGGTTAGGATGATATTATTTGTTTCTTAAGAAAAAACTGGATGAGTTAATTTGGGATTTTGATGATGGTGTGCATCTGAAGTAAGAGACCGGTTATGTATGTAGCAAGCCAGTGGAGATTGGTACTGGTTGTTTTGGTTGATTACTCTTATGCGGTCTTTGGGTAGTGATGCCATTGTTCCAGATTCAGTGCCATTGCAGTTTGTATTTGGTGCTAGCTAATAGTAACTTCCATGTCTCAAAGTTCAGTAATAGTAGCGGCGAAGATGCTTGATTAAATACAACATATCTGGCAAGTATGCTTCCAGCTTTGCTACTAACTCTAATTTCAAATGCTGGTCTTTGTAGACCTGTGTAATAGGATTAACTGATTAAGAAAATAGATTGTTGACAGCCAAATTTTCGGCCTTTGCGTCAACATAGATCAAATGACCTTTGGTGCCCCTTAGCCTCATTTGTACCATATTGAGCTGATTGTTCATTTGTAAATGGTAGTATTCATTAAGCAGGGGTTAAGGATGGAAGAAAAGGGTAAAATATTCAAAGAAATTCTAGGATGACTTACATTGAAAGGGAAGGTGCAAAAGCAGAAATGACCTACATTTAGGATTGAATGGACTAACTGCTTGCAAATATGCATCAGGAATACATAAGTGGTAACTTCAGTTACTACACCTTTGTAGAATAAAAATCTATATGCATTGTAATGTATCATCTATGAGACAAAGATGATGGGGGACTGCAAGTTTTATGAAAGATAGTGACCACAGTCCACAGAGGACTTAGTATTGTTTTTATGTTGAAAGGTAAATCTCCTTCTCCCTATCTTTTGTGTTCTTCTGCTTATTGGTCTGATATTAAGAATTTAGAAAACAGTTGGCTTGTCCTTATTTCCTTTTTCTTGATTCAGTCTTTAATTTGCTCACCTATTTAGTTGGACCTACTCACCTACCTGATTTTTCTACATGGAGAGTACCATGGAATGTTTGTATGGTGCAGCTCTTCATATCATACTGTTCTTTGTTTCGCCTTCTCAAAATCAATGTTTCTTTGTATTTCCTTTGTTCTTTGTTCACAGCTATTTTAGTCCATTGCTAAAATCAATTGCAAGAAGACCGAACTCAGATGGTGTTGTTGTTTTGGATGATATCGAGGAGAGAGATCATTTCATCTCGAAATTAGAGTCAAGGTTCCTGTATCTTGCTGCAGATGCTCGCTCTATTATAAGGTTAGTCAAGGAACCCTTTTGTTGACCTATCTCTGATTGAAAAAAGGGAAAAAATGGTCCCATGACAGTGAAAGATCATGGCTCTAGAAATACATCACCAAACTGATCTGGTACACTTTAATACCAATGAGAAGTACAGCAGTTAGAAATATATCACAGTCATGTTTTCGTCAATGTCGCCGTCTTCCTTTTCCATCTACAGTGCTTTCTTCGTCCAATGCCCAATGATGCTTATGGATAAGGATCCGAAATGGTATTACACTATGGAAAATGAAAGCAGTCGGTTTTGAATTCCCATATTTGTGGAATGAAACAAATAAGGAAACAGTAAAAAACTCCATATCCACGAGGGGGCACCCTACCAAACTCAGATCCACCATAATCCACAACAAACCATGGCTTTTGTTGGATGCTGTATTGTACTAGGATTCAATCCTTCAGCCTCAGGCCAAACTCAACTAGCCCAGTCACCATGTGGCCCTGTGGTGTTTCCTGACCATGAGCTAGCTCTGATACCCCTTGTTAGTGGTAACGGATCCGATCTAGCTTGCTATACCTATGAGTCGGCGCCCCAGGTCCGCTAGAGCTCACGACCAAGAACAAACCAAGTTCTCAGGCCTAACTCAACCGAAAAAACAGTCTAATGCTGAGGACTGCCTCCACCTGATATGTTCTACTATTGCTACCCCACCATCAATTTCTGGTGTGGGACTAAGCCTAACAAAACAGTTGTGAAATCATTTGAAAATGACAACTTTTATATTTTTCTAAAATTGGAAATGATATCATAATATGGAAACGACATCGAACGGTATTGAATTTCCCATACCTACTTTCATTTTCATCCCAACTTGTGGAGGCAACTAGCAACCATAGGCTGGCCACCTCAATTCTGCAACTAAAATCTGTCTCATCATCTAGGCGTTGCCTCTGGCCCGTACCTTCTCTGCCCCACACCAGGAGATCCAGCAAAACCACCTTCTGCCATGGGAGGCACTGGCAGAGGAGAGTAGGTGGGATTGCATTAGTGTGAGGAGCTGAAGGTGCCATCGCGATGTCGCTTCATCAATCTCTACTGAAACCAACCATGGCACAACTGGAGCAAGTTTGAAGTGATTTAATTCTAAACCTATTGGATTTAGGTCTAATTGTTGATTTATATCGAGCTGCTACAGCAGGTTGGGGGAAATTCAGTTTCTTGGTTGTCCCTATGTGTGTGGATTCAGTTTGGAAGAGAGATTTAGTTGAGCTCTGAAATTGGATTCTAATCTAGACTGTTGCGAAGAAGTCCATCTGATGGTAGTGGCAAGTGATCTGGAGAGCGACACAGACTGACAGAGAGGAATGTGTGTGATCGGACATTATGGTGGAAATTGCTCCTTAGACATGTCATGGTAGCAGTGATCTGAAAACAATGAAGGGTGGAGGAGGAAGAGGTGCTCAGGCACCTGTCAATGGTGAAGAAGCTGGAGGCTCAATGGAGACAACGAGGGATGGATAGAACTCTAGGAAGACTGTCGGAGTGGTATGTTTCTGAATGGCGCAATCTTTCAGTGACATTAAAGTGTACCGGGTCACTTAAGTGGTATATTTCTAAAATCAGGATCTTTTGATGACCCAAAACCAATTTTCCTTAAATGACCATTGCTAAATTGATTACATTCTTAGTCAGCTCGCTGTTGTTCATCATTTTTTTGAAGCTTTTAAAAGAACATTTTGCACTTTTCACTGACTGTTCTTCATAGGGGTGGAGACCATCGTACAGAGATGTCTTGCTTAGCGTAAGAAAAAAAAATTGGTGTTCAGTGCTCAAGCAAATTGTGTACTGCAGACCTTGAGGCAGAAATATTTCTTCACCTTGTGAATGAATATTCAAGGTACTTACCCATAAGCATACCTAAAACAAGTCCTTGGATAAGCATTATGTATCCACATATACAACATAACATAATATGCTAGTTTTCAGCCCATGCAACTCAATTTTTGTTCATTAAATGTGGATTTTGTGAGTCCACTATTCTAAAAGTAACTTATTTGAATTTCACGCATCAGCCACCAGAAAGACCTACTCTCATTTCCATGGGATAAACAAAAATCTCCAAAAGAAAACTCTAGCCTTGGTGCAAACAACTGGAAGGTGCTTACTGATGTGGCTTGGAGGATTGGAACAAAGGGAATGGAAAGTACCTTTCTAAAGGTTCTTTGCAATCCTCATTTTTCTATGATTCTTTTCTTTTCCATTCTAATCCTCTATTTTTAAAATAATTTAAATTTTCTTCTTTATGGAAGGGTGGTAGTGCATTGACTGTGAAAACGATATATGAATCGGTATGTTATGTTTTTATTTTGAAATATTGAGTACTACTACCTTCCATTCTAAATTGTATGTTGTTTTGGCTTTTGCTATGCACCTAGATATATGCTGTGTATACATAGTAATAAATATGTATCTAGAAAAGCCAAAAAGACCTACAATTTGGAATGGACTACTTGTTCTCACTTTATTGTCATTAATGTCACTTACCATTATGTTAGTTAGCCAGTAGACTGTCTGGAAAACTGCTGAAGGAGGCTGCCAATTATGAGATAAAGAAAGAACTTGTTAAGCAGGTATACCTATTTGTATTGATATTTTTGCTTTATTGTTCCTGATTCTATGTGCTAATTTGGAAATTGTTTGACTGACCAATATATCCTTTCAGTTGTTCCTCTTTGTTTTGCTCGAATTGCATATAGCATTTCTTATCTTAATATTGTCTCTCTTTTTTTTCTTTCCATTTGCATCTCGTCAAATGCATTGCAAAGTTTGTGTGAATAGACTATACTCACACATTGCACGTGATATTTGCTCCTCCTTTCGTCCACAAAAGGATGCAACTATGAGATTTGTTCAAGTCAAATTAACTTAATTTTGACCAAGTTTATAGTGAATAGTATTGACATTTATGTCTCAAACTAGGTTTACTATGAAAATATAACTTTGGTCATAATTAATTTAATGATACTTATCTTGTATCATAAATGTTAATATTTTTTAATATAACTTTGGTCAAATTTTGAATCATTTGACTTCTCGAAAGTGAGAATTGCATCCTTGCCATCTTAAATTAATATTGGAATGTACTGATCTTTTCCACGTTCAGGGTGGGCGGTTGGCTGCTGTTAACCTGGAGTCTAGAGCTGGTTTGCTTGCAGCTAGGCAGGTAATATGATCTTATGTTAGCAAGTACATATGTCTAACCCTCACGCATATATCGACTGCACCATTCAGGTGTCATGTTTCAGTACTTCTCTTGAATATTTGCAGGGTTTGGCTCGTGCAGCATCGAGATATGTTGGACTCAGGAGTGTAATGACATTTCTTGGACCAATGTATGCTTCTTCTAGTAGTAAATTTGAAACTGTTACTTCCCATTTTGTTTTAAGAAAATCATTACTAGGCTCTGGATTGTTAATTTTTGTTTGTTGCTGGATGATGTTTCAGTTGCTTCATAAACATTTAGTATCGACCTTGGGCCATAAACCATATAAATCAGAATCCCTTCATGGACTGGTATATCATAGACCCTATTAGTAATTAACATCCTTTCTTTGCACTTAACTTTGCTCAGAATGTGGGGGACGCTCTTGGCTGATATTGTAATTCAAATGCTGGGTACCGATTATGCGAGGATCGTCCAGGCAATCTATGCATTTGCTCAGGTGAAGTTCATGTTATTTTTCTTTGAAGATTCAGTTCATGTTATTTTCATCCATCTTCTCAGGCTAGGCATTGTCTCTTGCTGCATTGATTTGCATTTCTTCTTCTGAACAGATTCGTCTGACTCGGACAAGTTACATAGAACCTGATGAAGAATGACCAGAGTACGATGGTTACTGCTGGACTAGCCTAACTGGCGTTCTGATCTAAAATTTATTGCCGCCTCATATTGTACATTCTAATCATGAAGATCATCATCTGGTTCTTCCTATTCCGGTGCAAATACTCCACGGGACAACGAGGTTAGGAAGGCTTCAGGCTTTGGAGTACTGCATGGAAGTGCATCCAAGGGACATACGAGCGGTTACAAGACGTTGGGTCGCAGGGACAGGCGGACAATCACAGAGCACAACAGGCTACTTATTGAGAATTTGATGTGGTAAGCTTACCAGAACTAACCTAATTGTGGCAATGGAATAGTACTGCAGTGTTTAACAACGAGCTCCACAATGGCCATTTGGGCGACCTACCCTGTGAGCGCGGAAGTTGTGACTGCATTTTTACTTCCGCTTCACACTTCCACGGTCCCCGAAGATGTAGACCATGCATTCCGCTCTGCTCCGGTTGAATATTGTAAAATATTGCTCCCCTTATCCTAAACTATGCCTCCTAACGTTCGGTTAGGCAAGGCAGATCTCATTGACACAACCTGATGCCAAATCTACAGACATGCTTGTACACAACACAGCAGCGTAGAATTTGCATGTAACACCCTACCTGTTTCCTGTATGTAAAGGGCTACTGATTCATGATCATCACCTGAAGTAAATTTCATCATGGTGCCTGCTTGCTTATGTCCAAGTCTCGGAGATGTCTCGAATTTTCATCTTTTCTCGACAACTTTAAATTCCAAATGCGCTGTTTGGAGTATGGAACTCGACACCTTCATTCATTTAAATGGAAAGTGCTGTGATGTCCACAACAGTTAGCCTAACGCCACAGTGAAGTGTTGACAGATGCTAGCATATATCGTGGAAAGCACAAGGTTTTGCGTGCAAAGTTTTACAGAACAGAGCAGAGGAACGAACATGCTGGCTGCGACTGCGAGCGGCATGTCTAGAAGGATGTCGCGGAGCCACATTGTTTACAGCGCTCACCGTGATCACGCTTGCACACTCCTTCACCAGACCGCGCAAGCTTTCTAAATCCTGGGCACTTACCGCGTGAGACCGGGGCGCCGATGGAACCACTACGGCGACCGTCCGCACACCGTACGCCATAAAGCGCAGCTGCGCGCCTGCCTGCACCACCAGGAACCAGCGCCGCTCCGCTGGCGTCCGTCCGTCCGGCGACATGGCTGGTACTAACAAGACGACGATGGTGATCAGCCTGGGGAGCTCGCGGCGGCGGAAGCGCGGCGAGATGCTGTTCCAGTTCGAGTCCTTCTGCCAGCCCGGGTACCCGGCGCCGCTCGCCGGCGGGGCCGCCTTCAGGGACAACGTCAGGGCGCTGCTCGGCCTCGCGCACCTGGAGGCGGCCGGCGCGCATGGCGAGACCAAGTGCTGGTCGTTCCAGCTCGAGCTGCACCGCCACCCGCCCTCCGTCGTCCGGCTCTTCGTCGTCGAGGAAGTGGTCGACGCGTCGCCGCAGCGCCACTGCCACCTCTGCCGTCACGTCGGTCGGTATACTCACCGTTGGCCTTTGCTGCATGCTGTCTTTTTGTCGATGCCAAACCTTTACGTGCAATCAACCATGGGGGGTGCATGCATGATGCTGATACATCTGACAGCCGAGTATAACTCTTAGACAAAGCTATTAGCATTGCTACTAATAATTCCAAAAGCTCTGTAAAAAAACTAATAATTCCAAAAGAAAAATCGTCAATACAATGAACAGTGGACTGCACTCTGATCTGCAGAAATAAAACTATACATACTATACCGATCGAGCAACTCGATCGGTCACATACTGTCAGATCAGATATATATACGCTCACTGCCTGCAGCAAAATACCCGTGGTGTTTCAGGTTGGGGTCGGCATCTGATCTGCAGCAAGAGGTTTCACTTCGTGCTGCCCAAGCGGGAACTGTCCGTGGAGGCTGACGGCCTTCACTACGGCATCAACCACGGCCCGGAGAAACCGTCCAAAGGCACGGCGACCTCCAGGGCGCACCTGCTGCACGGCGTCGTGCACCTCAACGGCTTCGGCCACCTCGTTGCCCTGCACGGCTTCGGGCGGCGGTTCCGAGTTCGTCGCCGGCCACCAGATCATGGACCTCTGGGATCGCATATGCTCCTCCCTAAACGTCAGGGTGTGTGCAACACGTTTGCCCCGTGCACTGCATATATATATGAGTGCCTGATCACTCTCGTTTCGATTGGTTATTGTGCACTGCAACTGCAAGGAAGGTGAGCCTCGTCGACACGGCGAGGAAGGCGCACATGGAGCTGCGGCTGCTGCACGGCGTGGCGTACGGCGACACGTGGTTCGGGCAGTGGGGCTACCGGTTCGGCCGGCCCAGCTACGGCGTCGCGCTGCCGTCGTACCAGCAGTCGCTGCACGCGCTCCAGTCGGTGCCGCTCTGCGTGCTGGTGCCGCACCTGTCGTGCTTCAGCCAGGACCTCCCCGTGGTGGTGACCAAGTACCAGGCCATCAGCGGCCACAAGCTGCTCAACCTCGGCGACCTCCTCCGCTTCATGCTCGAGCTGCGGACGCGCCTCCCGGCCACCTCCGTCACCGCCATGGACTACCGCGGCATCATGTCGGAGGCCTCGTGCCGGTGGTCGGCCAAGCGCGTGGACATGGCGGCGCGCGCCGTGGTGGACGCGCTCCGCCGCACCGAGCCGCCCGCGCGCTGGGTCACGCGCCAGGAGGTGCGCGACGCCGCGCGCGCCTACATCGGCGACACGGGCCTCCTCGACTTCGTGCTCAAGTCCCTCGGCAACCACATCGTCGGCAACTACGTCGTGCGCCGCGCCATGAACCCGGTCACCAAGGTGCTCGAGTACTGCCTGGAGGACGTGTCCAGCGTGCTCCCGGCGGTGGCCGGCGTGCCGACCAACGGCGGCGGCGGCGGCGGCAAGATGAGGGTGCGGTTCCAGCTCACGCGGGCGCAGCTCATGAGGGACCTCACGCACCTGTACCGCCACGTGCTCAAGGAGCCGAGCCAGGCGCTCACCACCGGCGCCTTGGGCGCCATCCCCGTGGCGGCGCGGATGGTCTTGGACACCAAACACTTCGTCAAAGATTACCACGAAGGTTTCGCTCCGATCAACAGCGTTGGGGTTGGGCACGTCCACATGAACCTGTGTTGCACGCTGCTCGTGAGGAACGGGAGCCCGGAGCTGGCGGCGCCGTACGAGACGGTGACCCTGCCGGCGCATGCAACGGTGGGCGAGCTCAAGTGGGAGGTGCAGAGGCTGTTCAGGGAGATGTACCTCGGCCTGAGGACGTTCACGGCCGAGTCCGTCGCCGGGGTCGGCGTCAGCCAGGACGCTTGCCCGGTGCTCGGGCTCATCGACGTGGGAACCGCCGTGGTGATCGAAGGGACGGTCGTCGAGCAGCAGCAGCAGCAGCTGGCGGATGAAGGCGTCCAGCCAGGGAACGAGGCGGCGGCTGTGAGCGAGGGAGGCGGCGACAGCGAGAGGATCGTGGACTGCGCGTGCGGGGCGGATGACGACGACGGGGAGCGCATGGCGTGCTGCGACATCTGCGAGGCGTGGCAGCACACCCGGTGCGCGGGGATCAAGGACACCGACGACGCCCCGCACGTCTTCGTCTGCAACCGCTGCGACAACGACGTTCTGTCGTTCCCTCCATTGAGCTGTTAGAAACTGGTATAGCCTCCATGGCAGGATGGGATAAACATAGCACACTCGAGATTCGAAAAGAACTAAACTTCGGTTAAAAGGAAATCAACGTGACACCGGGAAAAATCCAACTTTGAACTCGTTGGAAAATAGAACTTCCAATAAAAATCAACTTATTCTATTGAACTTTGAGCTTTAAAAAATTAACTGGTCCGGTTCACTGAGTCCTCTGCCCTTTGCGCTCGTCGGACAGAGAAATCATTTCAGAACTCTCGGCTCGTCGTACTGCAGCTGCCATGGTTGAGCTTTGAGCTCACATGCGCCGCCATTCCTGTTGTAGGCCAATCACTGATTCAAGGATGCGACCGTGCGAGGTTGAGTCCGGCGCGGTCCTCTCATCCCCGTACGCACACATTTGGGACAAGTCTGTGCCCGACCCAATTTTTTAGTACCTCTTTTCCCTTCTCCCCCACCCTTTGGGCCTGCAAGGACAGACTCACCAGTCACCAGAGGCGTTCGGCGAGGCAACCCTGCTTAGTAGTATCCGCAGTCGAGGGTATGTTGGATCCAACCCAACTCACATGGTCCCAGAACCAAACACATGGTACATTACACAACAGTGCACATCCACACACTCGGAAACAATGCGAGGCCGAGGGCTGTCGAGGGTACAACCCAAGCCGATCTCACGACGGGCTGGTGCACCGAGGGTGTCCCCCAACACTCATCACCTTGTTGACTTCTACCATCTAAGCAAACTAAGCATAGGCTATCTGATAATGGAAAGTAAACAAGCAATGGTACAAGGAAATTGGATCAGTCATAAGGGACGGAAGCTCAACTAGGTACTTTAGGTAACTACGTCATATTGTGACATGGCATGCATATACTCAAAACTTTAATCACATTATACAATCTCCAAAAAGAGTTAGAATGCTTAGGTGTCTGCCTTGAGGTTCAATTGGGGACGACTCGGTTACTTCTTCAGTCATGAGGATATTGTCGATTGGGACTTCTTTGTAAGTATGTTCACCTATGGGTAAATGATGCAGATGAGTATAATAAAGCATATATTTAAGCTTTAATCACATTATACAATCTGCAAAAAGAGTTAGAGTGCTTAGACTTGGTTACTATTTGATCATCAGGGTATTGTCGATTGGGACTCCTTTGTAAGTCTCTTCACCTATGGGTAAATGATGCAGATGAGTATAATAAAGTAACATAGGGCCTATTTGGTTGGCCGCATAGGGCCTGCCTTGGCTTGTGGATGCAGGCTTCTTGCGTTTGGTTGCCTGAACTTCTCCTAGGGCTTGGACGGCCCATTGCAAGCGCATGCATATCCCCATTGCTCGACTCGAATAGATTTGGAATCTGTTTCTAGGCAACCTGGTTCGCGTGGGCTGTGTACGCATATTCACGAGAGAGCGGTGATGCAAGTGCGAGCATAAATCAGGGTAACCAAATAGCTGCTCCACCGATCCTGGCTTTGTAAATAAGAGCAACCAAACAACAATGACTTGCTTGGCCAATGGGCCATAGTCTGGCTGGCTAGATGTGATGTAGGCTCTTTGAGAAGGAAACCAAACATACCCATAAAATGTAGATGTCATGCTTGCATTGATTTACAACATATGGGCTAATAGTGTATATATACAAATATTTGTTGAATTATAATTCAACAAAATCTGTTAAGGTTCTATCATACTGTCCAGGGTGTCATGCTAATGATGGCTCATGACGTAGAATTTGTATGCAAGTTTTGCAAAACCAAATAACTTAAAATGCTAATGATGGTTCATGATGTCAATGATTATGCATTAGTCATGACTGGGTCGTGACAATAGCCAAGTGCTATATATGGGAGATGGTTGGTTTTGAAGCCAAGCCCTTAGGGGATATTAGAAGGATTACTCTCATTTTGTGAGGTTGAGAGCTTTGCTTTAGATCTAGAGAGAGCGAGAGGAGAGGCTCTTTTATTTCAAATTTTTCCCATGCAAACCTGAAGACCTGATAGGACTGGCTTGTAGTCACATATTTGAAGTAATCCTAAGATAAATTTTGAGCTTCACTTGCCCCCCCCCTCCAAAATCTGAAATTTCTCGTTTTTAGTGATTTTTGGAGCCATTTTGGGCAATTTTCAACCTGCTGGTTTGGTTGGTTGGGTTGCAGGCTCAATTTTGGAGTGTTTTGGGACCCTTATAACTTGATGAAATTGTGTCTTTCAAGCACAACTCCGATTTTAGAAGTTCTAGCCCCCCAAAACCTTTCTTTTCAAGCATCTTCTGGTGAAATTGTTGGAAATCTTTGAGCTGGATTTTTTTGGTGTTCTTTGTTGGTTTAGGTTCTATGATGTCTTGGGAAGATGCTTAGGCTTTTTCCTCTAATGGGTTCCCATGAGAACCCTTGAATCCTTTGTTTTAACAAAGTCATAAAAACATCTATTTTAGAAAGAAACATCAAGATTCCTAATCAAGTTTTGAGGTTTTGGAAAAGTTGTCTTGGGGATACCTTAACCATATCCTAGGGAAGGCGTATGCAAACTTCATTGAGTTTTTTTTGCAAATTTTGTTCCTTGGTTTGGCCCGCTGAAAATAGCATGCACAGAACTTCTGTGGCATTAAAGTTCCATGCGCAACTGTTGAACTTCCATGATTGCTATGCTAAAAAATCCTCTTCTTGAGGTAAGTGCTTCTCCGAATTGTTTTGGTTTCCACATGACCACTTGACCTTCCTAGCTTAGTCTAATATTCTTGTTATGGGTATATTAACTTGAGTTTGCTAGATGAGACAATTTTTTTTCCTGAAATTTTAGGATATAGGCCGAATTCTTGGAAAAAATATTGACTCCCATTCATGCATCTTCCAAGTCACATTACTAAAAACCGGTTGTGTGCTTCTTCCATGATTTTATCTTTTCTATTTTCCCACATGGTTTCCACTATAATGGGGTGCCTAGAATTTTGGATGGATTCTGTGGGGTACAACAAAACACCAAGAACCAGAATTAATTCTTGCTAATTAACAACCAAGGGACATCAAGAAACATTTAGAGCATGTTTGGATCTCAATTCCTAAAGTTTAGCCATTAAACTTTAGACCAGTTTAGGTCTTCAGGCTCCAAACAGAAAGTCTAAAGTATTATCTAATATTTAGTCAACCGCACAAAAACTTTAGACTATACAAACAAGGTAAAATGGTCTAAAGTTTTAGTCTTCAACTTTAGCCAACTAAACTTTAGAGTGGAGTATGAAGCTCTCTATATAGTAGTCTATAGAAAGAGCTGGCGACCAGAGCACAAAATACAAAGGATTTTATTACCAAGTTGGCTAGTTCAAACAAAAACATGCAGCCCAATAACAACGATGTACATTTAGAGTAACTAAACATGCATATCCCATCAACAGAATTGCCACCTCCTGCTGGCTGCTGATGACGAAGACTAGAGCAGGTCCCTTAGCACTGAGATCGCCGCAGCATGCTTCTCCTACACACACATTTTTTTACAAATTTCATTAACTCAAATGTGTAGGTTGAACATCAAAGTCGAGTTTAAACTATGCTGAAAAAGCGTTTAGATCTATTTCATCAATGAACACAGGTGAACTTTTAAAAAATAACTCAACATTAGCTAGGATCACATGTTACATTGGCTCCAATATTTAGAGCTAAGTTTAGATCCATGCACCTCCACCACCACTGCCCGCGCGTGGCCTCATCTCTCGTCTTTGCCACCTCTATCTTCCATGCTGTTGCCGTCTCCGCCTCTACTATCTCTGCTGCCTTCGGGCGTGGTGTTTCACCAACTCCTAGGTTAGTGCATTCTTCCTCATCTCTAGCGTGTAAAGGAGTGCTATTTGGTGAGCCTGATTGATCAAAACCTATGATTGTTAATATGTCTCGGTGGCTTGATCTTTTGTCCAAACCCTAGAATCAATGCGGTTTCCATTCAATTTGTGCAATGTTAATTTATTTTGTTCAAATTCTTGGCATTGGTGATCTAGAGAGCGCTGTAGATACTATTATGTCAAGAATATATGAGCTTGATTCTAAAACAATTGCATAAACTAGGGTTAAATACTCCATGGCGGACCTTTATTGTTCCTATCACATAGATTGTTCATCATTCATTCTTTGTATAGGTGATAATCTTCATGTTGCACACCTCATTTTAAGTATCCCATGCCCTTTATGCAACATGTAGTGCTTCTTTTGTGCTTCCTAAGCTTGCTTTGCCTATAGGTCCCTTTTCTCTAGTCATTATGCGCATAAAAGTAATTAGAGGTTGAAGCATGTAACGTCGTTGTTGGTTATAAGTGCCTGATTATATATTTGTTTATTCAAAGGTTATTGTATTGTTGGGACTAAGTTCCATATGAAATTGACTTGGTTTCTTTAGATATAAGATGTTTACTATTACTGTCACAGTGTATATCTAAATCAAAAACGCCATGTACTTTAGAATGGGAGGTGTACATCAATTGCATAGAACCAAGGAAAAGCGCTCGCTCTTTCACGCTCTGAACATATACTGTACTACAGTTCAAGTCGTGTCAGACTGTTATTGCATTTTGATGACGTCAACTAACTAAGCAAAGCAAAGAGGTGTCGCACGCACGCACCTGGTCACGAGCTCTGTCCCGGATGCCACTGCACACCGGCCGGCCGCTCTCGTCGTACAGTATCATCCCGCTGAACCGCGGGAGCTGGCACTTGACGCCCATCAGCACCCGCCTCTGCCATATCGGCCGCACCGGAGTGCCGCCGGACACGGCAGCGGGAGCTCCCTCCACTACTCCACCACTTCTCACGCCCATGGCCGCCGGAACCGCCGCCGCCTTCTTCAGCTCTACTCCCAGCACGTCGTCGTCGTCGGCGTCGCCTCCCAAGATCTCATACTCGCGGTCATCACCACCCTCCACGCCGGCAACCTTATGCTTATGGACGACGACGCGGCCCCGCACTGAGCGGCTGCCGCAGCCGTCGCCGCCGTAGAGCTTCTCCTTCCAAAGAGCCACGGACAGGCAGAGGCCCATGATGCGACGACGACGACGACGATGCTAGCACTGGATCGAGGTGCAGGGACAGCAGTGTCGTAGCAGGCCGCAGGCGGTAGGGTAGGGGGACAGGCAGTGTGTGTGGCGCGGTTGGCTTCTTATGGCGAGCGACGCCAAGAATATTATTGATGCGCGCACAGGCCACAGGCTGCCCGTGAGCCTTGCCGTTTGTAGTGATGAGTGACAGAGTGAGCGGCCGCTTCGGTGCTCACTCATTTACGTTTCACCGTTATTTGGGGTGGTGGTGCGGACGTGTGTGACCGTTATTTGGCTGACTTGATTTGGGTGCATGCATGTGAAGCACACACAGCCCAGATAGGCTCCGCTCGGCGGTGGAGTGGACAAGGATTCACAAGGATGTGCGGAGGAGAGCGGTCGCTTGTGCCGTCGTTCACTGATCCATGCATGCATGATGACTGGGGGCGCAAGCAATCTGAATCGGCCAAAACAAGTGTATCTCCAGCAGGATTTTGGTGTTGGCTGCTGCGTTTTCTTCACTGGAAGTCTGAAATATATATATGGAAATCCATCAAGACCAAAGGATTGTTAGAGCATCCTGCAGCAGACCCGGCATCACTTTTTTTAGCTATAGAGCGCAAGAAATCGAGCTTCGAGCCTGTCCAGCGGACTCGCCAACGGCTTCGCCATCCCTGTTGCACACGCTATCGTCGGAGTTCGGCAAGAAGCCAAAGTCGTTAAACCTTTCCTGAATCCCCGATGATCTTTTTATCTTAATAGCGTCTTGTCGCGGCTCCCATCCAAATCTGCGATCCGATCCAAGTCCTGAAGTCCGTATGCATAAAAGCCTGGTTCGCCATCATATCATACTGACCCGACAACCCTTCATCCGTGCTCACCTGGGATTCTCCAAGGTGCGGTGGACAAGCCGACATGTGACGGTGCCCGAGCCTCATCAGCTGGTGACTGCCTGACTTAGGTTGTGCATGTGAAGAACGCCCAGCTCGGCTCTGCGCCTCGGCGGGTGAGTAACCCACAGGAGGTGGGCACGGACGATGAACATATATAAGAGCCATGATGTGCGGAGGAGAGCGATCGCTTGTGCCGTCGTTCACCGGTCCATGCTTGACTGGGGGCTCAAGCAATCGTCCAAAACAAGTAATTCATCGCCATCACTGAACATTAAGGTGTAAGCTGCTACTTTCTTCACTGGAATTAAAAGACAAAGGAAGTTCATCAAGACCAAAGGATTGATTGTTACAAGGCGAAGTCACATGTATAATTAATAGACCCAACAGTTTTTGCAATTAACATTCAATACCTTGTCAGTTGCACTTAACTAAATTATCCTTTGTTAATTAATATTACACGCTGACACAAATACCAAAGGAAGATTTTTATTTTTAAAGGTGCTCTCAGTTTTCATAGTTTCTTATTAATGTTTCGAACATCATAATGGATCATAGTAAGAGAATGTGGTTTAACCGAGGACTATCCATTTTTCATTAAGTTCTAGCGAAATTTATCATGCTCATGAGTAAGGAAAATGATAGAAATACGTGGAAGCAATGCGTTCCACGCTACTAAATTTGCGCCTACTAGATCCCTCCGCCAAAACAAATTTGGTGGGGATGGACTAACTTCTACAGTAGTCTATTTATTTCTTGCTATGTTGTATAAGCATGGATACTGTTTTTGAAATGTTCAATTTTCTAACCATTTTTTTCCAGATCTATTTTGTTTCCATGTTTTATTATGAAAATTTCGTTGTTCTCATAGTGTTTGGTTTTCCAACCAATTGTCTTCCCAAATCTGATTTGGGATCCATGTTTTACTATCAAAGTTTCAAAACAAAATAACGTCTGTTTGACCTTCAAAAACTATCCCAAAAGTATGAGTCCCTGGATTTCTACATAACTTATGCATGAGAATTTTTTGAAGGAAATCAGAGAGGAGGAGCTCTCCTCACCTAATATATTGCATTGGAGCAATTAAAAATCTTGATGCTCAGATTAGATAACAAGCATAGCCAGAGGCTTAGTTTCCATATATTCATTTTGATTCAATCATTGCAAAATACCGTCATAACATGTGAATATCAAATATCTTACTCCATCCATCCAGAATTATAAGTCATTCAATTTCCCGTGAAGAGTCAAAGCATCTCAACTTTCAAGATAGAAGGCTAGCACTTGTGACCAAATATCCAGTTATGCTTGTTGTAGTTGACATAGTCATAGTACCAGAAGTAGATGTTCAAACTGAAGCGAGCCGAAAGTGGATGAGGAAGGTGAAATAGACCTCGGTTCCAAACGAGTTGATTTAGCCCTGCAAGCTGGAAGATGAAAGTAAGTCATTGTAAACATTGATGCCAAATGTATCAACAAAGGCTCTCAATCTATTGTAGTGGCCAAAGATGATTGCGAAGACCCTTCGGCCTATATGTTGGCGAAGATGACTCATTGTAGTCGCCGAAGATAATGTTGGAGAACCCCTTCATGCCAAAGTGTTCGTGAAGATAAGTCATTGTGGACATCGAAGATGTTGGCAAAGGCCCTCGTGCCGAAGGTGTTGATGAAGAAGATGTTAGTGTAGATGCTGAAGATGTCAGCAAAGACTTTCATGTAAAAATTTGATAGAGGCTAGTTGTTATAGTCACCAAAGATATTAATGAAGATACGATGTTGGTGATGACATCAAAGATGTCGGAGAAACCCTCTAGTTGTTGGCATCGAAGGTGAAAGTCCCTAGTTTAGTTCTGGCTAATTAATGAAACCTATGGACTAACACTATTTCTAAGTATGTAGTGTTAGAGAGGGTTGTCTAGTCAAGGTGGAGTGGAGATCAAGATGATGGTGGTGTGGTGAACCCCAAGTGATCAAGTCCTCCACATCTTGGTGAAAGCTAGAGGAAAAAAAATATAAGCTAGACTTTTCTATTTGGCGGCCTTAGATAAGTAGAGAAGTTGATGGTTGGATTTAGGATAGATGACCATACTATTAAGAAAAGGAGTCACCTAGAGGTGACCGGACGTGATCCTGGTAGGGATCAGACGCGTCCGGTCAAGAGGTGGTGTCCTAGGTGTTTTCAAGAGTGACTGGACGCTAGTGGAACAGACGCTCCGGTGTCACGTTTGGGCGAGGTGCGTAGGCGAGGCTGAACTGAGGAGTGTAGCGACTAGACTCTGCATGTGTCCAATCAAGCTGGACCGGACGTGTTCGGTCAGGCTGGACCTTACGCGTCTGGTCATGAAAAACACATTTTTGGACCTCTTTGAGTTGGGGTTGGACGCGCATGGGTGGGTCTCTGGTTGTTGCGACGGACGTGTCCGGTCGATTTGCGGTGCAATGCATGCGTGAGGGCTTCAGTGAGCTGACGCTAGGCGCGTCTGGTGCGGCACGTCCGATCGTTCATAACAACGCATGTGAGTTGTTCCTAGTTATTAGATATGAGTGATTGAGGTTGAACCCATTGCCACGCGGTGATCATCCGTCCCGACAGGCGCGTCTAGTCAGGCAGTTTCGCAGCCTATTCAAGGTATTTGGCAGGCTCGGAAGAGCCTCTCTTGGCACTTTGCATCCTTGGACATTTTCTAGAGCTGAGCAAACCACCTCCCTCTCATCCCATGCATCTTGTTTGATCTAGAGAGTGATTGGGAGAGACTCTAGTGCATTTGACAAGTGATTGATCATCTAATGGTACTAGTGAGCATTCTTGCTACGTGAGAGCTTATTACTCTTGGTGGTTGCCACTATCTAGACGGTTGGAGTAGTGGAGATGGTATTGAGCAAGATTGGTGATTGTTCTTGGCCACACTGGTGATTTGTGAGGGGTTCTTGACCTTGTACATGCGGGTGATTGCAAAAGGTACTCTAGTAGATTGCTCGTGACTTGTGTTGCCCTCATCTTGTAGTGATTCTTGCGGTGCCCGGTGGAGGCCTGGTGTGGTGCCAATTAGCCACCGAATCCCAAATGAATGTGCTGTCACAATGAGAACATAGCATATTGGCAAGCACATGAACCTCAGTAAAATTGATGTCTTAGTATCCTTGTGGATGATCCTTCAAGATCACATTGTGTCTATTGATTGATTGGATTAATCCATCTGATTTCTATTGAATTGACCAAGATGGTGATTGGTACTTTATCCCGAAGGCAAGATTTGTACCCCCTTAGCTCCTTCTCTTCGATTTACATTCGAACAATTAGTGTATTAGGGTGCTTATGTGTGGATTAGTGTACTAGGTTGCTAGAATTGGATAGGAGGCTTGCAACCCCAATTAGGCTAGAATTGGATAGGAGGCCTGCAATCCCCCAATTAGACTAGTGCAACACTTGCTTCGCCATCTTATTTACTAACCAGTGTGCTTAGTGCTTTGAAATAAAATTTTATTGGATTATTCACCCTCTCTAGCCATATTAGGACCTTTTAGAAGGTTAGTCATTGGAATCGTCAAAGATGATGGTGGGCCCCCTCGCGTGGAAGTGCTGGCATGGGTGAGTCGTTGTAGTTGTTGAAGTGTCGGTAAAGCCCTTTCCTGCTGAAGTGTTTGTCGGGAGTGATGTTGGGGGAGGCAATGAGGTATATGGGCCAAGTCTGTTACTAGAAGAGACCCAACTAGTAGCTAGAGTAGTGTCGTGTGAGATTCAAGCCCACCAAGGGATCATTTGTAAATAGCCATCTCCTATATAAGTTTCCAAGGGCATAAGGCCAAGGGATCTCACTTCTCATTCATTTCCACTTGTTCAAAACTCATGTCTCTCTCCATTGTTGATATCTCTTATTTCCCTTGTTTAGAATCGCCAGTCCTAGCATAATGGATATGAAAACATATTTTTCTAGATATTCATGTAATTGTGTATTTGTTCATAAAAGATTTATCTGGGTAAATATTTATGTCCATACTTAATAAATTTTATGTTTTCTGTAAAACCACAAAAATAATAGCTCCCGCCAGAGCCCGTTGTATCTTTTTATAGCTTTTAAAAAAGATCATTGTTAAATATCATAGCCTATTATTTGAAATATTGAGTCGAAACTCATCAGACTAAAAAAATCTCTACTCAATCCCTCTTTCGAAGAAGTTAACGACAAGTAGTGCAGTTGAAGTGTCTGCGGCAAGTACAGGAGACGCGATGAGGCGGATGGGGTAGAGGTCTCTCTCAACAAGGATCACCGATACATTTGGTGGCTCAACGAGAACAACCACGAACTCTTGACGCTAACTTCTAGTTTTTTCGTCATACTGACATTCGGCTTCAGGCACTTGTAACTCTTAGATTTTACAGTCAACGCCGGTCGTGATCGCTATCTTAATTTCTAGCGAGGATTTGCCATGCGGTTTAGGTTTAGACGTGGTTGATAGGGGCTCCACTGATGGGATGATATCAGAAGGTGGTAAAGGAGAGCGCGGGCAGGTGGGGATTATAGTGGGGGAAGGTGGTGTGGTTTAGATTTAGAATAAAAGCATTGTGCGGTGGTGGCGGTAACACGATTGTAGGGTCACGGCACTGTGGAGATGGAGGAATAGAGGAAGCAATGTGCTATGTGGAGACCGTTAGATTTTGGTTTATTAGACAGCAATGGTGGAGGCGCCATTGACGAGGAGACGAAGAGCACAGGTGGGATGACACAATGGAACGAGGGATTTATTTTTTTCTGTAATTGTTGCTCAGTTTCTCTTTTTAATATAAGTCTCGAAGTGATAATTTAGTTTTAGTAATAAATAAAAGAACGAGAATACAAAAGTGAAAGGGGGTAAATATTTAATTGAATAAAATTTAACATAAAAAGTATTTATTAGTAATGTAGTTTATATTGGAGTCTCTATATATCCTTGCTATTGATAGGAACTGAGATGCTCTCCAACAAATTCTTCAATTAAATATCCAAATATCATTATTCTCTACTCAATATTTCGAGCTAGCCAAATATACCAGACAAGATTGGCTCTCTAGAGTGCGCACAAGATAAAGGAAAACAGTTGGAGGGTGGAAATTTTTACTTTGGGTTAAGAATGGAGAACACTAAATAAAATAAAGGATTTAATATTTTTTTCTAAAATTATCCAAGACTATGGGAAAGACCAATAAACCCTCTAGAGAACATGCTTCGGAATACCGTCCACATCAGTGACAATGCAACCGACGCAAGGAAACTATGTAAGCCCTGGATTGAAGTGTTTGATGGCACCTAGAGTCCTAGGAACATGATTGTACGCCTCTTTCCAATCACCCCATAGCAACTTAAAATCATGTTGGTTTGCCCACCATCCCTTTGAACATGGTTGTACGCCTTTCCAATCACCCCCTAGCAACTCAAAAACATGTTGGTTTGCCTTCCATCCCTTTGAGTAATTAACTCTTTAACTAGTGAACCCAAAGATGGTTTTGATACTGATGTGTCGCTATCAGCCCTAACCATGCGAACAAGATGACGACCAAGGAATCAAACAGTGTTTTGGCCATGCACACCCTTGGCCTTCAAAATTGAATAGGTATGAGGTTTCCTCACATTGTGAATCTTCCACTTTTTGTTTCTCTGCTTGTGTGCCCATAGGCCCCTTCCACATGATTGCTTGCAAAGCATGATGTACCTCTTGTTTCTATCCCATGGGCCCCATCAATCCTTACAATATGGCATATACATCAAAGTCATCATTCAAGGCACTGAGGTCCAATGACCTAGCAACTTCACTAACAATTACCAGCTCCACCACTTTATCTTGGATAATGTTCTCTACGGGCTCCACATCCAAATCCACATCCACAGTCACCACAAATGGGCTAGACCCCTTCTCCACAACAACTTCTAAGCACCTTACAGTAACTACTTCTTTGTTATTCTTCCATTCATCCTCACATCTCAAAGATATTAAGACATAATGTGCTCCTTCCTTCCTACAGTCAAATCTACATCTCAAACTTAGTGGCCACTCAAATTTCTCCTGGCATTGGCTAAGCAAAGCATTAAAGTTGTGTACTAAAGAACTGAACTTATTTGTGCCTGCTTTGAAACTCCCCATTTCCTATAACTTTCCCACCATGAAACAATTGCACTAACCGATCCATCTACAATATACGAATGAACAAATCAACACCAACAACTACACATTTCCAAGCAAAATCGTGTGTATGCACAACTTAACAAACGCATACAAATCCTTCATGTATGACCTGCTTTAGTCCATGCACCATGCATATACTTTCTGTAGAATCCACATGGAGAGTATATCATAAACCTAATGTATGTATGAAATCCTAACAATGAACGCTAAAAACATTTGCAACCTCCAAAATTTCCTAACCCTAGGCATGGAAGTAATCAGGCATAAAACCAACAAATCAAGGGGAGGAAGTTCAACCTTGTTGTGTAGGACAGCTTCCAGAGCAAGCACACGACTGGGAAAGTGCGCAACGGCAGCCGTCACACCACAACAGCAACATTCCCACTTGTTCCTCTCCATGCCTCCCAAACCAAGTGGAAGAGAGATAGAGGGGAGACGACAGGGATGGCTGCTCAACTCACCGGTGGCTGTCGTTGCTGCGAGGAGGCGGCGGGGAGGCACCGTGGCGGTAGCGGATACGAGAGGGAAAGTATGATGAGAGAGACAAGGAAAGTGGGCTAGGCCACGAACCCTATATCGAGCTATCGCACCGGAATTGATGGCGCGATAAGGTGGGCCCCACTAGAGCCATGTAGGATCTACTTGGCCATACTTGCCATAGTGGCCGCCCTAGTTGCGTCGTCGGGGGGGGCGCGATTTAAATGGATTGTTTTTTCTTTTTTAGTTATGTTAATATTAGATTTTTTTTAAAAGGATTTTTTTTAGAATCTTTAATAAAGGATCTAAAAAATCCCCCTGATGCTAGGTGTTCCATAAGTCCGGTCCAGATACGACAAGCTGCATTGCAAGTCTCAGGTGGTCTACACAAAGGACTCCAGCACCTATAAATAATATAAGGGCTCCTTTGGAATGCAGGAAAGTAAAACCGTAGAAAGAAGAAAATCATAGGAATAGGATAGGAATCATGTAGAAAATGGAGGATTTAAAACATAGGAATTTTGAAGGAAAAGGTGTTTGGATGAACCATGCAGGAAAAACATAGGAAATAACAGAACATAGGAAAAACTATGATCTTATTATCATAAAGAACAAGGTCACTTTTCATTAGAAAAGAGCAATATTTGTATTTATATTTATATATGAAAAAAGAAACTCTCAAGCCAACCACGACATTATCTGCTCCTTTCCAACCGCATGAATCGGAACCTCTCCTCGCTTGCGCTCAAGCTGGAGACGGATGCCACAAATCTCACCACAGGCAGCAACCAACAACGTGACGGCCCTATCCTGCTGCTAGCCTGCCATAGGGCGGTGTCCTCCCAAGCGCGCGCGGACATGGTGCGGGCGAGGGCGAATTCGAGCGCTCTTGCAGTTTGCCGCCACTGTTGGAGGATTAGGCCGCATTCCGGTGTCGCGCGTGAGGAGGTCGAGGGAAGTGATGCTACAACAACAACTGCGACACACCGTCGAGATTTGCGGCATTGGAGGATTAGAGCTCGATCTGCCTCGGTCTTATGCGAGGGGAAGAAATACAAAGAGGCCAAACTAGATTGGATGTTTCTTTACCGTAGTTTTCCTCTGGAATCGAATCAGCGCCATAGGAAACTTTCCGTCATTTCTTCTTTACACAATTCCTGCATTCTAAAGGCACAAACAATGTTTTTATTTTCCTATAGGAACTAAGAATCCTCTGTTTTTTCTTCAAAATTCCTACAATCTAAAGAAGCCATAAGTCTTTATCTCGCCTGCAAGAAAATTAGAAAAATATGCTGGGCCAGGCGTGCGGAAAGTTGGGCCGCAAGATTGAAGCTGCTAGCAGTTGCAATGTTGAAATGGGCTAGTTTGCACAAGGTGATCCGGAAGATTCAAGAAAATATAAATATAGACGTTTTTCTTAAAGGATTTCGCGGATTTAAGGAACACCGGGTTTGTTTGTCAAGAAAAGGAAGAAAGAAGTGAAATGCTGGGATTTAGGCCAACTTGATTTTAACTCACATACCGTGGGCTGGGATTGCAGCCTGCAAGTTGTTACAACCAGGAAGGTTAACACAAACATGCTTAATTCACCTATAGATTGTAACTGGATGTTACAATCCAAACGTCAGATTTTTTTTTATAATCCAACAATCTGCAAGCTAAAACAGTTGATACGACAATATATATAATCCAACAATCAGCTTAATTCACCTATAGATTGTAGCTGGCCCGTTAGTTTGATTCCTCTCCTATCCAAGCCGTAGAGGAAAATTGGCCCGTTGCCTCCTAGCTGGGCTTATATATATTGCTGGCCGATCTGGACTACTCCTATCTGTAGTCCTATTGCTTTCCCGCTGGGCCAATACGGGCTGGCCGATATATCCTGGTGAAGTTCGGTGAACCGACCTTGAATCTACCCCATATATATTTCTCATCTCTCGCGTTCACGTAATCACGGCACGCTCTACCTCTGGCCTTCACAAGCGGCGGCGCCCTCAGCCCTCTCCGTCGATACCTCCGCCAGCGAACCATAACTCACCCACGGTTGTTCTTGTGTAGTCGAGAGATTTTGGTTATGGTGGTCAGAAGCAACAAAGACGTTCCTGGACCACGGAAGGCCATGCGCACCGCTGTTCCTTGCATCCCTGACGATGTCATCTTCAACATCCTGTCGCAGCTCCCCTCCAAGTCTGTGATCCGATGCAAGTCCGTATGCAAGGCCTGGCTCGCCATCATATCCAGCGAGCACTTCATCCGTGCTCACCTGGAGTTCTCCCGGGTGCGACAACCGACAACCCTTGTGGTCTCCCGCAGGTACAAGGAATGGCAACTTGAAGGGATGGATTCCACCTGCATGGGTTTCTACAGGTACATTGGTGGCAGTAAAGTTGAGATTGTTCACAGCCAAGACATTCCAGAGGGCATTGGTTCTTGGGGTACCCCATCGCATTGTGATGGTCTGATTCTCGTTTCCACGCAAAAGCAACTGACACTCGTCTGCAATCCAGCAACAAAGGAATTTGTTGAACTTCCCAAGGGCAGTGGTAGCATAACTTTCATTCATAAGAGCCGGGTTGGATTTGGTTTTGACCCCTGCAGTAATAAGTACAAAGCAGCAAGATTCTATTATGAAAAGGGGAATGGGAAATCTGAAACTGTCTGTAGGTTTGAGGTACACACACTAGGCACAAGTACATGGAGACGAACAGACGATCCTCCATACCCTATATATTGGACGCATCCAGCTCATGTCCAAGGTTATCTTTACTGGAGGATAAACCTGCCACCTTCAAAACATCCAAAAGCATTTCTCAAGTTCAGTTTATCTGAAGAGATGTTCAGTTTAACTCCATATCCTCCGTCCAAAGAGGCGGAGCCTGTCTGTTTTATAGAATTGGAGGGTAAATTATGTTGTGCTTGCTTCACTGTGCAGCTTGAAGTGGTGGAGATTTGGACTCTCGATAATGACAAGTCACTAAAATGGACGCAGTACTGCTGGGTTAGTATTCCAAAAGATATCGTTGTGGAATTTCCTGCAGGTAAATTCAAATCCCCCAAAATTCTTTTCGATCAGAAGGATTTACTTCTTACACGGGAGAATAAGGTATACCAGTACAAAATTAGTACAGGGGAGGTCAAAAGAATCGTTGCAGCATTGCAAGATTTCCATTATTATGATTCAAATGACTTTCCATGGAAGATATTTCTCGGGAGTGATGAATTGACTTTTCATGCTGTTAAGTATACTGAGAGCTTAGTACCCATAAGTGGATACACTTAGTGTTTAAAGGCACACACACAGATACCACTTTGACTATCCAGGTCTAAAAGGAGATCCAGTAATTATCTGTAACCATTGCAGACTTTGCATAGGCTTTCTTATCTTATTGCTATTGACAATTAGTTATGGTGGTCATGAGCCATGACTGTAATCCTTTATGTAATTTTTGTGATTGAATACTTTTAGCTAAAGAAATATTTGGTTTACTTTCTAATCTTTGCTAGTTTATCTTGTATAATCGGATTGTAAACTGTGTTGTGCTTGTTTTCTATGTTGTGTGGAGTGGATTTGATCATAGTAGGACTTATTTCCTATGTTCTATGGATCAGATTTGAGCACAGTGGGACCTTTACGTGGCACAATATATGGTCGATTTCTATAAGAACCCAGCTGTGCTTTCACATACCTTTGAGTTTCTGAGAAGGATTTATGCATGGCGCACTTGCAAAATTTGAAACAAAGAGTTACAATAAACTTGTATGTCCGTGGGTTCCACAAGAAATTTGCCGTGCTTTTATACTCCCCAAATTTGTATTCTGAGAAGAATACATTGGAATTGCAAATTAAAATATGCGAGTGTTTCTTAATATTGAGGGCTTCTGATGCCATGATCTTATAACAGTGTCTGTATCCCATTTGAGCTGGACTCGCAAACAAGCATGCCAAACCTTCTGAATCTGGCAGCTGACTGCTCCAGCTGTTATAGAGAGGGATGAAAATTTTCACATGAATGTCTGCCAACACTTTTTGGCTAGAAACCTTGCTGTGAGCGGGAAAACACAGAACGCATGGTAAAGGCTGCAGGCTGATATAATTTCGAAGCAGAAATTCCATGAAGTATTGGTAGCAGTTGAAGGTTGCAGAAGGTGAGTTAAGTGACAACCATATTAAGGAGGCAGTGGGAGTTGCACTTGCATTAGCTGCTTTTGTATTTACATGTCTTGCTGTTTTTACCCTTTTCCCCCATGATTTTCTAGAACTTGCGACCTGTACCAATCAATTTTCATTGGTCGTATTCCAATTCTGATAGGCAGTGCACTGTTATCATTGTGTGTACTAAGCAACTTCAGCAGAGGAACTGCACTGTCCAGCCTGGAGGATCAAGAAATTGAGGGGACTGTTTCATGCCTTTACACGTTGGCTTGCTTATGGATTAATGTGGCATGCAGTTCGACCACAGTCCACCATGTTGTATTGCATAGTTAAGACTGATGTTGCCATAAGATTGGTAATTGCAATTTTTATTGCCATGCCACTTGATTTTTGTGATAGGCTTGATATACCTTGGGTCAGTTAGTATGGGAGAAGCTCCATCCAAATGGCAAATTATGAGGCATCACAATGAATGCAAGCTTTTCGTGGAAGGGAAATCTGAAAATCCTAAAGGACTTCAAGGAGCTAACCATTGTTCCGGTACAAAATGGGCAAACTTGTCAGCTTTGGGAGGATAACTGTATGGATATGTCAGCCAAACTCAAGTTTTCTGAACTCTTCTCTTTTGCAAGAAACAAAGTCATTTCTGTGAGCAAGCAAAGGAACACATTCAGTTCAGTGAACACTTTCACCTGCCCCTTTCTGACCTGGCTTACACTCAACTGCTAAGTCTGTCCAACATCCTTGATGGCATACATCTCAGAATGGATAATGACTCCTGGGGAGTTGGGGCTGCAACTTGTTTGCAGCAATCAAGGCCTACAAAAATCTAGTAGGCTAGAATACAGTTCATCCTGCATTCAAATGGCTGTGGAGAACTTTCTGTCAGCCGAAGATCAAAGTTTTCTTTTGTTTACTTCTAAAGGACCGGCTGAGTACAAGAAACATACTAAGAAGGAAAATATGCATTTGGAGTCCTATAACTGTGTGCTCCGTCATCTTTCTGGAGAAGAATCAGTCACACAATTTGCAGATGGGTGCGGATCAGGTGGAAACCACCGTAGCTGTGCAAACTTAGAAACTATGAATCAAGACCCTAGGATGTGGATCGGATGGCTGCAGATGGAGGTGGGTGTGTTTTACACTTAAACGCCCACAATTAGGAAAGCTAATCCCGTTATTTTGTGGAAAAACCCGCAGCAAACAGGCGGAGGAATCGTTTCGCAGCGTCGTTTTGTTTTCTCGTGTGGTTTCGCGATCTGGTTTCCGGCGGCGCAGACTCTCTGCAAGACGATGTGGTCGTGCGAGCATCCCAGCGACGATGTGGTCGTGCGAGCATCCCGGCGATGATGTAGTCGTGCCGCGCCCGGAGGCGGTCGTGCTTGGTGCAGATGTAGGCGGTGGCGAACTCTGCGTCGGAGAAGATGGCGGCGAGCGTCGACGACACGAGATCCGCCTGCGACCTGCCCGTTGCCGGCTGCGCCACTCGCCCATCCCAGCCGGCTCGACGCCGGCGGCCGCGTCCCCGCCCAGCCGACTCGACATGTTGGATCAAAGAAGTATTGAAGACAATGAGAAGGGAGGCACTAAAGACAATTAGAAGGGAGGCATTGAAGAACAAAGCAGTACTGAAGCCAAGCATCAGCACGGCAAACATCTAGCTGCTACTGTCTATTGTAATAGGAATTATTGGAAACAAAATAGTGGTTCTTCTGAAGTTTGTCATGCTATTTTTTATGCAAACGTCATGCGCGCCGGACTCCAGGGTGGCGACGGCGCAGACTCACGGCGCAGTTCTTGACGAGCCTCCTCAGCCTACGGTCTACGGACTCACGTATGAGATAAGCATCAGAATCACATAAGCATCAGACTCACGTAAGCAAGAAGAGTGACGTACGAACAGGAGGGGCATACTCACGTACGAACAGACTCAGACTCCACAACTCGCCGAAGAACACAGAGCCGCCGCCTCTGCACTGCCGGAAACCAGATCGCGAAACAACCCAGAAAACGAAACGACGCCGCGAAATGATTCCTCAGCCTGTTTGCTGGGGGTTTTCGCAAAATAACGGGATTAGCTTTCCTAATTGCGGGCGGTTAAGTGTAAAACACACCCACCTCCATCTGCAGCCATTCGATCCGCATCCTAGGGTCTTGATTCATAGTTTCTAAGTTTGCACAGCTATGGTGGTTTCCACCTGATCCGCTGCCTTTGCGGATACCAGATCAGGCTTCCTTCCCTCAAGTGAGTACATCTCTGAAGGATCAACTGAACTCTGAATTATTATGTGCAGGTCCATCTGGGGTGCCCGAAACTGTCTGATTTTCAGAGGAATTAATCCGACCATCCAAGGCAGAAGGCAATGGCCACGACGTTGGTAAGAGTGAAAGAAAGTCGATCAGAAGATTTCTGTGCATGGATCCAAAACTCGTTGTAATCTTAACCCCCCCCCCCCCCTCCTTTTTTCTCTTTGTTTCTTGAATCCTCTCGTACTGAACCTGCCTTTTTGGGGCTCTTTTAATTTATTGCATAACTGCAGGGGCTTATTAGGCCCCTCCAGACCCTTCAAAAGAAAAGGTATGGCCATCCAGTTGATATGCAAGTCATGTAAAGCACAGCGGCACTGCCATGACCTCTGGTTGCTGCACAAAGCTATGTATAGAACAGGGAGGACCCTCCTTCCCTGTTGCTATACGATACGGCGAGCTGCACTGCAAGTCTGCAATCACAATCACCCAGAAGTTGTAGCTCATGTGGTTTGCACGAAGGATTCTAGCACCGAAACAATCTGGCCTTTCATCTGCCAGGAAAAAAGGTATATGCTGGGCCGGCCGGGTGCATCGCGGGTAGGATGGCGAGCCATAATAACTTAAGCGCGCAGGCTTGCGCCAAGCTGGGCCGCAAGATTGAAGCGCCTAGAGGATGCAAATGGGCTGGTTTGCAAAAGTAAATCCAGAAAATTTCAATAAAGAGTTTTGCTCCGGTGGTCCTTTTTAATTAAGTTGCACGGATCTTAAAGCGCCAGGATAATTAATTAAAATTAATTTCGATTTGGATCTGGGGCGGCCCAGCCCATGTCCAACCCAAGCCCAGCAGCTGGAACTCAGATCCAAACCATACTTGACTTGACTCCGACTTCTCTTCTATCCGCAGCGCACGTCCACCTTGGGCTCGGCAGCGGCGGCGCACGGAGGGGCGGAGGGGCGCTCGGCGAGGCTGAGGCCGGCGACAGCGCCGGCGGCCTGCGACTACTGAGGAACCGCGGCGCGAGCGGTCTACTGACGTGTGACGTGCTGACGCCGCCAGACTCTGCCTGCCGTGCGGCCGAGTGCATGGTACTGCACGGAGCCGCCGACTGCCGTTCTGCCGGGGCCGTGTTCCGCCGCGCTTCGTCCTTCGCCTTCCTCTGCTCCAAATGCGACTTCAATAGGCACCGGCAAGGCGGTGACGACCCGCCGCACCATAACTGTTCTGCATGGACAATGTGTTGTTCTGACAAATTGAATCAGAATCCATTCAGACTCATATGAGTGGACAAAGCTTGCTTGTTATCTCATGATAGGTGTATAATTGATCAGAAGATGACAGTACGAGTTTTTTTTTTTTTTTTTTGATAAAAGACAAGTACGAGTTGATACACTAGCTTTAATATGGAGTACTGTATATACTGATACCAATGGAAAGTGTAACTTGCTTATTGTGTCCTTTAGTTCAGCTTTTCAGAAACTTAGTTTGGTGAGGACTAATCTGAATCGCTGAGCAGATTGTTGGAAATAGTTTCAAATCTTGTTGTATTCATTTACAGATTGTATGAAACTAGCTAGTGAGTGTTAAATCATGACTTGCTTGAGCAAAGACATTAAATCTGGCTTCAGGAAGACGAACACTGGTGAATGCAATATTTTTATGTCTGACGATCCATGAAAATAACAGAGAGCAATTATTGGGAAGGCGAGCTTTTTTTAGCCCAGAACAGATTCCAACCGCTGATACCTGCAGTCTGTACATGAGAAGAAAGCCATGAGTGTCGATTGGAGCAGACAGGTGACGCCACCCTCCCGTCTGTCGTCGCAGCTGGTGCCAGGTGCTACCGTCCGTCGTTCGTCGCATCTGCCACCGCCGGCACCGTCCGCCCTGTACGCCGCTGTTTGCCGAAGCAGCGCAGCTATCCCCCTCCGCCGCCGCAGCCACTGCCTAGGCCTAGCTAGCCGCACTACGAGACCAACGCCACAACAGGTTATGCGAGGCGAGAAAGGCACCTCGAAAGCTGGCGCCGCCGCCGTGCATCGTCCACCTCTCCAGTAGTCGAGTTCCCGCTCGTAGGAGAAACGAAGCTGCGTTAACGGAAGATTGTAAATCTGGGCTGGGTTCTACGGATAGGGCCGGTCCCAATCTATATCCAAATCAAATTAATTTAATTAATTATTCTTATATGCTTTAAGATCCGTGCAGTTGTTTTAAGGAGGACCACCGGAGCAAAACTCGATATAAAATATATAGACGTTTGTTCTTTGGAAAGGATTTCGCGGATTTAAGGAACACCGGGCTTGTTTGTGTCAGGAAAAAGGAAGAAAGAAATGAAATTCTGGGGTTTAGGCCAAGTTTATTTATCCAATGCAAAGATTTTTTATAATCCAACAATCTGCAAGCTAAAACAGTTGATACGACAATAGTATCCAAAGTAGCTCCTTTTTTGCATTACAAAATGACTGAACACGGTTTAATCGCCTAACAAGAAACAACGAAGCAGGCTTGCGTAAGCTTCCAAACTTACCACTTCAAAATCAGCCCATCAGCAAACAGGATTTTCTGGTAGGTTCGTACGTACATGCGAAGCCAGCTAAAGTTTCTCCTACGCACCTAACGATAAGTGCAATTGAACTACTACGGGTAGAGTAGCGTCAGTACTGAAGTGGCAAGCGACCACCTTCAGAGGCGAAATCAGCCTGCAGATCGATCATCGCAATTGTTTTGACCTTACGGCACCACAGTGACGAGGCACTCACATGGCCTGTTTGGGGGCCACAGCTACAGCTGCGTCTACAAACTGTGGTCTCATGTCATCTCATCCCTCATTGATCTCCTTTTAGGAAAAGACTCTTCCTACACACTAGTCGTCCCTACTACATTTGTGTGCTGTCCAGGGGCCAAGGGGATTAGCATGCATGCCGGAGCTGTTGCTTGGGCAAAGACAACCGGACCGGCCGGCCGGGTTGGAACTTGGAAGGATCCAACCAAACCTTCTGAATGATTCAGGCATAACTTTCATCCGAAGAAACATGCATGCATTAGCCCACAGCACAAAAGCTAACTGAACCAATGTACCACTGTATGTGCCCCATGCGTCCAATCCATTCATTCATTCATGCATGCATAGCTTTTGGTAGATGCTTCAAATAATCCTTCTTTCAATTCCTTTTGGTTTTAATTTTCTTGGGAGCAAACCCTTTTTGCATTGTACTCAGGTCTCAGGTCAGGCATACACACCCGTGTGAATGCTGTGAAAAGACTGCTAATAATGCACTGTTAACTGATGAACCGTCGGTTGGAACAACAAACAAAATGGTGTAACTCTTGGTTGGAACGACAGCAAAAAGAAATGGTAGCAAACAAATATGACTTATCATTGAAGCAAATGGAAAAGGCTGAAAGAAAGTTGCCCTGCTTTTCTCTCTCTCGCTCTCTTTCTTGCCAGTAGAGAGTAGTGTAGAGAGGGGCTCCCTTTGTCCTGTGTCCCTAGTGAGACAACCCATTTAGCCTTTCCTCTTTCCTGCTTTCTGTTCTTTTGCGTTGCAAGGGACGAGGACTCAAGGAGAGGAGGACAGGACCCTAGCTTTGTAGGGTTCTTTCTTTCACCCTCTGAGTCTGATAAGGCTGAGATGCCACTTCTCTCCCCTCCCCCCATCACCGTCTTTTCCCGGCCCCGTCTCTTTTTGTTTCATTAATCTCTGTTGGGCTCTGACATGCCGAGGGAGGCTGAGCCACCACTACGTCGTGAGGGCGATGGGGGCACATGCGCCGGTGGCGATCGGCTGAAAAGGGCCTCGACAACCAAAAGGAGAGGAGGGCAGCGAGCAGCAACTGGCTGGCCGGTCGTCTGTGGTCACTCGCTGGTGGTCACTGATGAACTGATGATAGGGAAGAGGAGAAAGGGAGATGAGATGTGGAAGTGACTGGGGCCGTGCGTCGTCGTCTAGGTAGGAACCGAGATTGAAGTATGAGTAGCTACGATTGGCACGCACTTGCATGCTCGTTTGCTACGTCTGCAGCAAAGATTCTTTCCTGAAGGTTTTAGGCCGGCCTTCAGCAAAACCCTGGTAGCAGAGATGATGATGAAGGCGACTTTTCGTACATCTGTCCCCGGCCAGCTGATCGAATGGAGCCATCCATTGCCCATTCGTCCTCCTCTACCTAGCTATTCTGTGGTGGGCGTTCAGTACGTCAGACCGAGAAACCAGGTTTGATTTCTCGGCCCATTTTGAAATTTCGGTCATCAATAGCTCAAAACGGACCAGTGTTGAAAAAAAGTGAAAACTCAGTTGATTTCGACTAGTTCGGTTCAGTCCTCAATCGTGACTCATCGACTACGGCACAGGTTTACAGGGCCAGGATATATCATAGATTAGGCAACTTTAGCAACTAACTATGAGCAAATATAAGAATGAACAAGCCTAAAACTAAATTGTCATCTGTATGTTCACAAAAAAATGTCATCTAGAACCTGCTATATAACACAACGCATCTTCATGTCAACACTGAGTTTTAGTAATGTGTTAACATGAAGATTCAGTAGTAACACAACGCATCTTCATCTCTAACCTCGATCTTCTTTCAAGCCTGTACAGATATCCTCCTTATATTATTCCGGTGCTAGATCCACCCCCTGCTTCTTAGCCTATGGGGACGAGGGAAAACAAGCCCAGCCACCAGTCGTTTTCTTGGTCTGCATCATGAACGATCGTGTCTGTGCCATCTATCCCCGTCACAGCACTTTCTGCCGATCGAGGAGTTGCCGCTATCGGAGATACTGGTAGAGTACAGTGCATGCAGCAGCGGCAGCACGTACCGTGCCAACAAAATGTTCTCTCGCCATCGATCGATCCCACTATATTCCAATCCCAGACGTGGTCTCTTCGTCGTCGTGTTATGGCGGGAAGGAATATTGTCCGGCCGAGAGCCCGCATGGAGGTGAGTGGCCTCGTACTGGTCCGGCACAGGCAGGGTACGTATATAGAGCTATCTGCCACGTGTACCACAGATCGTTCTCGTCTTGTTCATTTGTCTTATCAGTTTGACTTATTAATTGTTTATTTAGATAGTATTTTTATTTCAAAGTAAATTAGCTGGTTTGTCTTATTAGCCAGCTTTATATCTCGTGTTACACCATGGTCCACGGATTAGGGAAGATGCATGGGACAAATTAAAGCTGGTCCGGCATGCGACGCGAGAGCTGCAAAGACGTACTAGCGGACAAGCGGTAGATAGCGCAATGGAGGAATGATGGTAGCTAGTAGCTTGGTAGGGATAGGACGGGGTGTAGTGTCGGTTGCATTTTGGAGGTTCTTGCTGCCTTTTGATACCCACTATATACTTTCCAAAAGTCAACTTATAAATCTTTGCCCACTCAAGATCGGAATCTCCCTTTATTTTTCTGGAAATATCATGCAGTAATAACGATATGGATGTCACCTCAAAAACCTTTTTGTTAGGATCTTGTGCATGTAGTAGTTGTTTAACATTTCGTACACGTTTTTAATTTAAGTAGTTGGACTTTTTTGGGTGGAGGCACGCGACAACTCATGCCATAGGTGATGATCTTGTTTCAGACCCAAGTAGAATGCATTTCAATCCTCGAACTTGATTCGGGTAGTATATCTAAACTTCCCAAATGTACGTACAGGTTCTTAAACATGCTAGTCTTAAGAATGCTAGTCTGACGAAGTCTTTCACGGCGGAGAAGAACGTCTATAATAGTATCTTCGTCGACTAGCTCAACCCCTCGTATGCTGAGGCAATGCGACAACTTTTCTCAGATCCACAGGAAGAGCAGGCGAGGCGGCGCGCAAGGCGGCACATCTGACCGCCGATGTTGGCAATCACTACTACACAAAATATTTTGCAAGACACTTGAATTTTGTCCTCGGAGGCGGTTTGGCTAAAAACCGCCTCGGTTAATCGATGGCTGGCCAGGCTGGGTGGCCGGCCGGGCAACGCTCGGTTAATAGATTAACCGAGGCGGTTGTCTTACAAAACCGCCTCGGTTAATCATCTATTCACCGAGGCGGTTTTTCTAAAACAACCGCCTCGGTTAATCTATTAACCGAGGAGGTTGTCTTATAAAAACCGCCTCGGTTAATCCTCTATTAACCGAGGCGGTTTTTCTAAGACAACTGATCTCGGTTAATTGCCGCCTCGAGCCCATTAGGCCCATCTCGGCCCAAAACTTAGGTCGCAATTATATAAACCAGGTCGAATCCCTAACCCTAAAAATCCACTCATTCTCTCTCCCCTCACGGCTCTCCTCTCCCTCACCGGCCTCTCTCTCTCTCTCTTCTCTCCCTGGTGCCGGGCGCAGAGCCCAGCGCGGCCCCCGGGCCCCCTCAGCGCCGCTGGCGCGGCACCCGGTGCGCCCCTTCCCCGGCGGGTGCGGCCCCCGGCAGCGGCCGTCAGCGCTGCCCCAGCGCGGCCCGCGCGCTGCCCCAGGCTGCTGCCGGCGCTGCCCCCAAGATGCGGCCGTGGGTGCGGCCCCCGATGCGCCCCTTCCCCGGGCGAGTGCGGCCCCCAGCGGCGGCCAGCGCGGCCCTCAGCTGCTGCCACCGGCGCTGCGCCTGCCGCCGCCAGCCTGCTCGGGCGTCAGGATGCGGCCCTCGGGCGTGTGGCCGCCGTGCGCCCCCTTCCTCGGCGTGCGGCCCCCGAACGGCTCTCCTCCGCGGCGGCTCCCGGCAAGCGGCGGGCGGCGGCAACTCCCACGCCTTCCCTCGCCGGCAACATCCTCCCTCTCTCGATCCGGTAGCGTGAGGTAAGAGCTCCCTCCCTCTCCTCTCTCGGATCCGTCCCTCACCTCTTTCTTCCTTGCAGATCCGCGGCGGCGCGGTGTTGGAGCAGCGCGCGGCCTCCCTCGCTTGGCCGCGGCGGGCTTTGCGCGGCCGGCGCGACCTCCCTCCCCGTCGCGTGTAGGGAAGGCGGATCCGGCTTCCACGGCGGCGGGGGAAGCCGGATTCGCTTCATGACGGCAGGGACGTGCGGCCGGTGGCGCCCGCGTCTCTCCCGGCAGCGGCGCGGTGGAGGCGGCCCAGATCCGCTTGGATGGGCTCGGGATGGGCTCGGATGGGCTCGGGTGGTTCTTTTTTTTTTTTTTTTTTTATTTGATTAACCGAGGCGGTTTTTATAAGAAAACCGCCTCGGTAAATATTTTAACCGAGGCGGTTTTTCTAACCGCCTCGGTTAAGGCCACGATTAACCGTGACCTTATCTTCGAGGCGGTTAGAAAAACCGCCTCGGTTAAGTTTTATGTAGTAGTGAATGTAGTATGATTAGCAAGTAATAGACCATGTTCCATTTCGGCTAGGGAGGGCATAGCTTATTGTATAACACTTTCCCCTCTAGTGTGCCGCATCCGTGCGCGTCGTTGTGGCGCATCGTTGTAACCTGCACTATTTCTCGATCTTAATACAAAAGAAGTGCAAATCTTTTGCGTATTCGACAAAAATATGGGCCGTAAATCATCATAACTTTTGAGTTATTCCTCCTATATGACATTTATATTGCATGATAACATGGCACCAATAACATGCAAGAGGCTCACTTGCCGGTAGGAGAGACAAATTCAAGTTATAATGATTTGAACTTCCCACGACATTATTAGGAAGATTATATGAATCTATTATATGTGCATTTTAGAAGTTTAGGGACCTATATGTCACCTAAAGCCAAGTTCTAAGTACTAGCAGTGCATTTTATTCTTCATGTTTGACCCATGTCACCTCTATCAACAGCTTGCCTCCTCAAATAGTTGTAGTTTTCAGGTCAGCAACATACCTCAAATAATTCCAGTTTTCAGGTGGGTAACATACCTCCTAACTTTGCTTGCTGGGAGCATTTTGTTTTGAGGACATATATTTTTTTGACCGAAGTCAGCAGGGGAAACCCCATCCTATTTTTTTTATTTTTAGTTAATATAGATCTGTTTAAATTCGCTCCCATAGAGAGTCGAACCCAGATCTGCTGGATGCTACTCAGGTGCTCTAACCACTAGGCTAGAGCCCCTTTCGCGTTTTGAGGACATATAGCTACTTAGTGGCATATAGAAAGCTATTATAAGTTAATATTGTTAAAAAGGTAATCATCTCATCAGTTCATACTCACCGCTAGGTAGTAGCATCTGACCCTGGTCTCCGACCCTCACCTCCATCCATGCCTCGGTGCTGCAAAAGCAGGATATTGATAGGCTAATAACTGCAAGGACGACGATGGTGGCGAGGTGCTCACTCTTTCAGTGTCACTACAACATAGGGATGTAGGATTATCTATGAACCCACAAAGAGATTTAATTTTGTGAGTTGTAACCCACAAAATTAATCATATTTGTGGATTCTAGATAACCCGCCTTACATCCCTACTACTATATATATTAGATTATTGTTTTTCATAGGTGGGTAATAGTGCTTTTCAAATGCAAGGTGCTCACCTGCATCTGAGTATAAGTCTCTGTTATAGGCACGGGCGCACGGCAGAGCATGCCCCTTCTATAAATCAAATAAAAATATCACTACCAAGCCTGCCGTCGTGCCCATTGTCCTCACCTTGGCGCCTACACCACACCTCTAACCTTGGTGGTACCACGCCTCAACTTTATTTGGTGTCACTTGGATAGAGAGAAACCCTAGAAAGTTTTAGATCTTGCTGAGCACTACAACTTTTATATACTACGGGTCTTTATCCAAGTTCATTTAAAAAATTCTAAACACTAAATTTCTAATAATTCTAAAAAAATCAAAACATAAGTTTAGACCCCTAAATGATCTCAAATAAAAAAGTTATCAACTACTAAGATTTAGATCTCTTTGAGGTCTACAATTTTGATGTAATGTTTGTCTTCATCTGACTTCATTTGAAAAGCATGAATTTAACTATTTGGCGCAACTATTTTTTAGGGGTGCTTCACATAAGAAAAACCATCATATTTTTTAGGGTGATTGCTTTATGTCAAGCATCCTGAATCCTTAGAATATAATAGGTAGATTCTGAGGGTCGGTTCATTAAAACAACAGTTGCCTCATAATATTTATATACATATTGTTTACTGAATTAACCATCGCCGAAAATAAATGGAGGTGATTGTAAAAATCATTCTTTTATTAGATGTCTTGAGACGAGATGAGTCACACCAGCTGGCATATATCTTACTTGGAATCCTTCAATCTATTATTTACCTTTTTGTATCATGGTTTTTTTTTTACATTACCTGTGTCATGATATGCTCGGGCCCCCCCTGGTTCCGCCACTGTACAGTTGTACATACGTAGGAGTACGAGTTCAACCCCGAATTGAAGATAGGTAGAAAGAACTGTAGACTGAGGTACCTCCGCGTCTAGCTACCCGTAAGCCCCGGCCGGCCCGTATAACCTAGTACTACGACATCTGGTTCTGATCCCAGCCAAGCAAGCAAGGAAATGAAGAACCCCGGCCGGCGGGAAAAGAATCCTATGGCAAGTCGCACGTGCGAACTGCGAAGAGCAGACGAAACGACTCCATTGTTGTTGGGGACGACGGCCGTATACCCCCGTGTAGTGAAGTCTGGCGGCATGCATGAAACACCATCGCTTTTCTCTGCGCGACTGCATGAATATGATTCCCCGTATCGACAGAGACTCAGAGAGAGAAACGACAGCACTAAAGCTTGTAGTAGTACGTAGAGTACCAGATCATCTGATGACTCATGAGTGGTGCCGCTCTTCTCTCCACTGCCCAGCCGGCTACTCGCGCATGTATGCATGCATGCATGCCCAGTTCCAGTTAGTGCGGCACGTGTAGCTGTCGCACTTTCACGTGAGTCCAAGCGGGTGGTGAATGATATGCAAGACAGACAGACGGATCGGACGGACGCACCCGTCCCTTTATCTCTTCACCATTCTACTACTACAGACTACGAGTAGTACCATAGCAGTAGCAGTACCCCAGCATACAGATGGCCGGACAGATGATGAATGAGAGGTGCAGCAGACCATGCAGAGCTCAGTAGTAGTAGTAGTACTAGTGATGAGCAAAGTTAAAGCGAACAAAAAAACGATGCGCTTTACCCGGTCGCTGTCTCTTTCTCTGGTTGAGTGAGGACAAAAGGATTAGCATACAGCATGCAGTCAAAGACTGATATGATCCAGAGCAGAGAGTAGCGTGCACCCTGCCACCATGCTTGCTGCAAAAAGCTTCATCACCTTCACCAATGGTGGCGACGCTTTTCATTCTTGTCGATCGATCGGCCGGCTACGATTGATGATGATCTATCGGTAGCTAAAGAAAGCCTCATCAAACCCGAGCTAGTAACCCTGTTTATCCAGCCGCACCACCCGTGCTCCAATTGTCGTTGGCCGCGCCACCGACCTGCACTACTGTGCTCCGCCGCTGCATGCCAGGCGCAGCGAGCGAGCGAGCGACGAATTAAAACCGGACTAGCTACTTGCCAAACGGGCAGCTCGCGCCGCAGACCACCCGGCGGCCCCACGCGCGCGTGCAGTGCAGCGAGCGGCCCGGCACCGAATGAATGCGTGTGTGCGTTGGCGGTGGCGCCGTCGTCTTGGCGCGCGCGTGTGCAGGTGATGCAGGCCCGTGTCCCGTGTCCCGTGGCACCACCAGCTAGCGACCGGCGCCGGCGCGGACAGCGCCGCGCGGCCTGCCCCTGCGGCACCCGCTGCCTCCCCGCCTCGCCCGTCGATGGCTAAAAAGCGGGTGGGAGGAGGGGGGCAAGAACCGCGTTGGAAAATGGAGCGGCCAGCGGCGCAGACCCGGCCAGTGCCCGCCTGACCGAATGCGTGCATGTGTGCTGTGCGTCGGCGCTGCGCCCGTCGGTCGAATTGATTCGGGCGCGTACGGCCAAGCATTGGCCCTGCGCCAGGACTGCAACGCTGTCGCAGTGATGCCCCGTAACGTTGACCCGCCCACCGCATTTTTGGGCAACGGCAATACCTAAAATTGGAGCACATATGTTTTCTGGCAAACTTCTAGCCTCAACAATTTTAGCCTACTCCAACCAAGTCAATCTCAAATTGTTTGGTTGTATAGTGTCCAAACCTGACTATCCTTATGGTCTGTTCGTTTGTTTGGTTTGTTTTGATACAGTCACCCCTTCTCTTAGTTGATAAGGTTATCCTCTTAGAGGCATTTCTTTATGCAGATGATGGACAACCTGGGCGAGCACCTCATGAGTACCGCCGCATCGTCTAGCACAACCGAGAGCATGACCCACGGCTAGCCACTGGCAGGATATCTTGTGCCTCTCATCTATGATAGACGCCATGGACGACGACCAATGCTTGTTGCACAACCTAGTCGGCATGTTTGCCAATATCGAGAAGAAAATCCTCTCACAGGCAAAGTCCCCCTCTCGCACCTCACGTTCATGGCTTTGAATAACCCCCCACCCACAATCTGCTCATGCCGACTATGGCTAGCACAGGTTGCTTAGCTCTAGCACATACAGAGTTGGCAAAGTGGCCAAGGATGAGGCTACTGTAGTGCGTTTGTAGGACCTCACGGGCGGTGGACGGAGAGTACTCGTAGTCCTCATCCTTGGCCACTGTGTTGAGGCAGGGGAAGTAGGCGAGGCGACGCCCTTTATAATCTAGTTTGAGCATCTCCACCAGATTGAAGAAATCTAATCCCCCTTTATGCAGCTAACAGGGATTGAAAAAAACTTTTGAAGTGTAGAAAAAATGTGTCTATTGAGTATGGAAAGGCGATTGAAGAAAAAAGCTACTTGCTCCACTCGATTTCATGGATTGATGAGAGGGTTTCAAATATTAAGGAAAAAATATACAAAAAGGGATCTGCTGGAGTAGTTTTTTTTCACCTCATTCCCATATATGATAGTTTTTTTTTAAGAAAAGGGGATTGGTTTCCTCAATCTTGTGGGCTGCTCATAGAAATCAAGTCTTGACTAGAGGTTGGGAACGAACCTTCCCAACCCAAAGCGCCATGAAGATAGCTCCGCACATATTGTGTTATAAAAAAGCAACCAAAAAAAAAGATGTGGTTGAGCATTTCATATGTTTATTGCATAAGCCACACTTGGCATTCCCTTTCCACCCTCTCTTAATTAACGAAATTGCATTCTAAAGTTTATTGTGGGTTACTTTGTCACAACAAAATTTTAGTCTTGAGTGGAATTTTTGGTTTTCCAAATTAGGTAGTAGCTAGGTGTGATTGATAGACCCCATGGGTTAGCCATCGATAAAGAGTTTGACTTATCCATATTGACTGAGTTATTTGATCCTTTCTAGTTTCATCTAGACCTCTGAATCCTTTAAAGCATAAAAAAAGCATCTCTTCTAGCAGTTCGCAATTGACACATACATCAATATTTCATTACGATAAGTTGACATGACATAAAATAAATGAAAAGAGAGATGATGAATGTTTCATGTGATGTAATTAATTAATTTCATGAGAATGAAACTTATTTATACTATTTTCCAAAGCAGTGCTTATTAGAAACAGGAATATGAAAGCCCCATTTAGATGAAATTAAACATGTTACTACCTCGTTAATGCGTCTAAATGGTGGCATTATTATGCTCACCTGTCACTAGTGACTTTAGCGGGGAGGACTAACCTGAAATAAGACCAACTTTTGAGGGGCTATCCTCGATGGGCCTTCCTCCTTTCTTTCGGTGCCTGACTGCCTGCCTGCAAAGAGAAAAGCTGACGGGACCGGAACCAAATTTATCTCTTTGCAGTGTTACCGCTGTCCCTGTGGGGCGTTGTGGTCCTCTCTTTGATTGGAGAACTAAACTAGGAGTAGCGTCAAAAAGAGATGGATCATGAGCTAGAGGCAGCAGCGATGCATAATTCTTGTCTGTCTCCGTTGCGTCAACTTGGTTTCTCCTCCTAAAGTTCGTAGCTAGGCCCGCCATTGCTACGCAAAAAGCCTGGGGGCCGCTACCACCGACCTATAGCCAAAAGCGAAACCCAGGCAGCCCAACGTGCAGCCGGCCGCGCACAACAAGAGCGAATCATTGTACAGGTATATATGATACTTGCATATTATATCC